>CM062530.1:0-65767 GCA_031439595.1 Pterocarpus santalinus | reverse complement strand
CAATCAATGGCCAAAAGAACTTAAAGGACAAAGAGAAACCAATTCATTTAGGATTAAGACATGATTCCAATCAATTGGCCAAAAGAACTTAAAGGACAAAGAGAAACCAATTCCTTAAGGATTAAGACATGATTCCAATCAATGGCCAAAAGAGCTTAAAGGACAAAGAGAAACCAATTCATTTAGGATTAAGACATGATTCCAATCAATGGCCAAAAGAACTTAAAGGACAAAGAGAAACCAATTCATTAGGATTAAGACATGATTCCAATCAATGGCCAAAAGAACTTAAAGGACAAAGAGAAACCAATTCATTTAGGATTAAGACATGATTCCAATCAATGGCCAAAAGAACTTAAAGGACAAAGAGAAACCAATTCATTTAGGATTAAGACATGATTCCAATCAATGGCCAAAAGAACTTAAAGGACAAAGAGAAACCAATTCATTTAGGATTAAGACATGATTCCAATCAATGGCCAAAAGAACTTAAAGCACAAAGAGAAACCAATTCATTAGGATTAAGACATGATTCCAATCAATGGCCAAAAGAACTTAAAGGATAAAGAGAAACGAAGTCATTATGGATTAAGACATGATTCCAATCAATGGCCAAAAGAACTTAAAGGACAAAGAGAAACCAATTCATTAGGATTAAGACATGATTCCAATCAATGGCTAAAAGAACTTAAGGGACAAACAGAAACCAATTCATTTAGAATTAAGACTTGTTTCCAATCAATGGCCAAAAGAACTTATAGGACAAAGAGAAACCAATTCATTAGGATTAAGACATGATTCCAATCAATGGCCAAAAGAACTTAAAGGACAAAGAGAAACCAATTCATTAGGATTAAGACATGATTCCAATCAATGGCCAAAAGAACTTAAAGGACAAAGAGAAACCAATTCATTTAGGATTAAGACATGATTCGAATCAATGGCTAAAAGAACTTAAGGGACAAACAGAAACCAATTCATTTAGAATTAAGACTTGTTTCCAATCAATGGCCAAAAGAACTTACAGGACAAAGAGAAACCATGTCATTTAGGATTAAGACACGATTCCAATCAAGGGCCAAAAGAACTTAATGGACAAAGAGAAACCAATTCATTTAGGATTAAGACATAATTCCAATCAATTGCCAAAAGAACTTAAAGGACAAAGAGAATCCAATTCATTTACGATTAAGACATGTTTCCAATCAATCGCCAAAAGAACGTAAAGGACAAAGAGAAACCAATTCATTTAGGATTAGGACATGTTTCCAATCAATGGCCAAAAGAACTTAAAGCACAAAGAGAAACCAAGTCATTACGGATTAACACATGATTCCAATCAATGGCCAACAAAACTTAAAGGACAAAGCGAAACCAATTCATTAGGGATTAAGACATGATTCCAATCAATGGCCAAAAGAACTTAAAGGACAAAGAGAAACCAATTCATTAGGATTAAGACATGATTCCAATCAATGGCCAAAAGAACTTAATGGACAAAGAGAAACCAATTCATTTAGGATTAAGACATGATTCCAATCAATGGCCAAAAGAACATAAAGGACAACGCGAAACCAATTCATTAGGATTAAGACATGATTCCAATCAATGGCCAAAAGAACTTAAAGGACAAAGAGAAACCAATTCATTTAGGATTAAGACATGATTCCAATCAACGGCCAAAAGAACTTAAAGGACAAAGAGAAACCAATTCATTAGGATTAAGACATGATTCCAATCAATGGCCAAAAGAACTTAAAGGACAAAGAGAAACCAATTCATTTAGGATTAAGACATGATTCCAATCAATGGCCAAAAGAACTTAAAGGACAAAGCGAAACCAATTCATTAAGGATTAAGACATGATTCCAATCAATGGCCAAAAGAACTTAAAGGACAAAGAGAAACCAATTCATTTAGGATTAAGACATGATTCCAATCAATGGCCAAAAGAACTTAAAGGACAAAGAGAAACCAATTCATTTAGGATTAAGACATGATTCCAATCAATGGCCAAAAGAACTTAAAGGACAAAGAGAAACCAATTCATTTAGGATTAAGACATGATTCCAATCAATGGCCAAAAGAACTTAAAGGACAAAGAGAAACCAATTCATTTAGGATTAAGACATGATTCCAATCAATGGCCAAAAGAACTTAAAGGACAAAGAGAAACCAATTCATTTAGGATTAAGACATGATTCCAATCAATGGCCAAAAGAACTTAAAGGACAAAGAGAAACCAATTCATTTAGGATTAAGACATGATTCCAATCAATGGCCAAAAGAACTTAAAGGACAAAGAGAAACCAATTCATTAGGATTAAGACATGATTCCAATCAATGGCCAAAAGAACTTAAAGGACAAAGAGAAACCAATTCATTTAGGATTAAGACATGATTCCAATGAATGGCCAAAAGAACTTGAAGGACAAAGAGAAACCAATTCATTTAGGATTAAGACATGATTCCAATCAATGGCCAAAAGAACTTAAAGGACAAAGAGAAACCAATTCATTAGGATTAAGACATGATTCCAATCAATGGCCAAAAGAACTTAAAGGACAAAGAGAAAGCAATTCATTTAGCATTAAGACATGATTCCAATCGGTGGCCAACAAAACTTAAAGAACAAAGTGAAACCAATTCATTTAGGATTTAGACATGTTTCCAATCAATGGCCAAAAGAACTGGAAGGGCAAAGAGAAACCAATTCATTTAGGATTAAGACATGATTCCAATCAATGGCCAAAAGAACTTAAAGGACAAAGAGAAACCAATTCATTAGGATTAAGACATGATTCCAATCAATGGCCAAAAGAACTTAAAGGACAAAGAGAAACCAATTCATTTAGGATTAAGACATGATTCCAATCAATGGCCAAAAGAACTTAAAGGACAAAGAGAAACCAATTCATTTAGGATTAAGACATGATTCCAATCAATGGCCAAAAGAACTTAAAGGACAAAGAGAAACCAATTCATTTAGGATTAAGACATGATTCCAATCAATGGCCAAAAGAACTTAAAGGACAAAGAGAAACCAATTCATTTAGGATTAAGACATGATTCCAATCAATGGCCAAAAGAACTTAAAGGACAAAGAGAAACCAATTCATTAGGATTAAGACATGATTCCAATCAATGGCCAAAAGAACTTAAAGGACAAAGAGAAACCAATTCATTTAGGATTAAGACATGATTCCAATCAGTGGCCAAAAGAAGTTAAAGGAGAAAGATAAACCAATTCATTAGGATTAAGACATGATTCCAATCAATGGCCAAAAGAACTTAAAGGACAAAGAGAAACCAATTCATTTAGGATTAAGACATGATTCCAATCAATGGCCAAAAGAACTTAAAGGACAAAGAGAAACCAATTCATTTAGGATTAAGACATGATTCCAATCAATGGCCAAAAGAACTTAAAGGACAAAGAGAAACCAATTCATTTAGGATTAAGACATGATTCCAATCAATGGCCAAAAGAACTTAAAGGACAAAGAGAAACCAATTCATTAGGATTAAGACATGATTCCAATCAATGGCCAAAAGAACTTAAAGGACAAAGAGAAACCAATTCATTTAGGATTAAGACATGATTCCAATCAATGGCCAAAAGAACTTAAAGGACAAAGAGAAACCAATTCATTAGGATTAAGACATGATTCCAATCAATGGCCAAAAGAACTTAAAGGACAAAGAGAAACCAATTCATTAGGATTAAGACATGATTCCAATCAATGGCCAAAAGAACTTAAAGGACAAAGAGAAACCAATTCATTTAGGATTAAGACATGATTCCAATCAATGGCCAAAAGAACTTAAAGGACAAAGAGAAACCAATTCATTAGGATTAAGACATGATTCCAATCAATGGCCAAAAGAACTTAAAGGACAAAGAGAAACCAATTCATTAGGATTAAGACATGATTCCAATCAATGGCCAAAAGAACTTAAAGGACAAAGAGAAACCAATTCATTAGGATTAAGACATGATTCCAATCAATGGCCAAAAGAACTTAAAGGACAAAGAGAAACCAATTCATTTAGGATTAAGACATGATTCCAATCAATGGCCAAAAGAACTTAAAGGACAAAGAGAAACCAATTCATTTAGGATTAAGACATGTTAGCAATCAATGGCCAAAAGAACTTAAAGGACATAGAGAAACCAATTCATTTAGGATTAAGACATGATTCCAATCAATGGCCAACAGAACTTAAAGGACAAAGTGAAACCAATTCATTTAGGATTAAGACATGTTTCCAATGAATGGCCAAAAGAACTTAAAGGACAAAGAGAAACCAATTCATTAGGATTAAGACATGATTCCAATCAATGGCCAAAAGAACTTAAAGGACAAAGAGAAACCAATTCATTAGGATTAAGACATGATTCCAATCAATGGCCAAAAGAACTTAAAGGACAAAGAGAAACCAATTCATTTAGGATTAAGACATGATTCCAATCAATGGCCAAAAGAACTTAAAGGACAAAGAGAAACCAATTCATTTAGGATTAAGACATGATTCCAATCAATGGCCAAAAGAACTTAAAGGACAAAGAGAAACCAATTCATTTAGGATTAAGACATGATTCCAATCAATGGCCAAAAGAACTTAAAGGACAAAGAGAAACCAATTCATTAGGATTAAGACATGATTCCAATCAATGGCCAAAAGAACTTAAAGGACAAAGAGAAACCAATTCATTAGGATTAAGACATGATTCCAATCAATCGCCAAAAGAACTTAAAGGACAAAGAGAAACCAATTCATTTAGGATTAAGACATGATTCCAATCAATGGCCAAAAGAACTTAAAGGACAAAGAGAAACCAATTCATTAGGATTAAGACATGATTCCAATCAATGGCCAAAAGAACTTAAAGGACAAAGAGAAACCAATTCATTTAGGATTAAGACATGATTCCAATCAATGGCCAAAAGAACTTAAAGGACAAAGAGAAACCAATTCATTTAGGATTAAGACATGATTCCAATGAATGGCCAAAAGAACTTGAAGGACAAAGAGAAACCAATTCATTTAGGATTAAGACATGTTTCCAATCAATTGCCAAAAGAACTTAAAGGACAAAGAGAAACCAATTCATTTACGATTAAGACATGTTTCCAATCAATCGCCAAAAGAACTTAAAGGACAAAGAGAAACCAATTCATTTAGGATTAAGACATGATTCCAATCAATGGCCAAAAGAACTTAAAGGACAAAGAGAAACCAAGTCATTACGGATTAAGACACGATTCCAATCAAGGGCCAAAAGAACTTAATGGACAAAGAGAAACCAATTCATTTAGGATTAAGACATGATTCCAATCAGTGGCCAACAGAACTTAAAGGACAAAGTGAAACCAATCCGTTAAGGATTAAGACATGGTTCCAATCAATGCCCAAAATAACTTAAAGGACAAAGAGAAACCAATTCATTTAGGATTAAGACATGATTCCAATGAATGGCCAAAAGAACTTAAAGGACAAAGAGAAACCAAGTCATTACGGATTAAGACATGATTCCAATCAACGGCCAAAAGAACTTAAAGGACAAAGAGAAACCAATTCATTTAGGATTAAGACATGATTCCAATCAATGGCCAAAAGAACTTGAAGGACAAAGAGAAACCAATTCATTTAGGATTAAGACATGTTTCCAATCAATGGCCAAAAGAACTTAAAGGACAAAGAGAAACCAATTCATTTAGGATTAAGACATGTTTCCAATGAATGGCCAAAAGAACTTAAAGGACAAAGAGAAACCAATTCATTAGGATTAAGACATGATTCCAATCAATGGCCAAAAGAACTTAAAGGACAAAGAGAAACCAATTCATTAGGATTAAGACATGATTCCAATCAATGGCCAAAAGAACTTAAAGGACAAAGAGAAACCAATTCATTTAGGATTAAGACATGATTCCAATCAATGGCCAAAAGAACTTAAAGGACAAAGAGAGAAACCAATTCATTTAGGATTAAGACATGATTCCAATCAATGGCCAAAAGAACTTAAAGGACAAAGAGAAACCAATTCATTTAGGATTAAGACATGATTCCAATCAATGGCCAAAAGAACTTAAAGGACAAAAGAGAAACCAATTCATTAGGATTAAGACATGATTCCAATCAATGGCCAAAAGAACTTAAAGGACAAAGAGAAACCAATTCATTTAGGATTAAGACATGATTCCAATCAATGGCCAAAAGAACTTAAAGGACAAAGAGAAACCAATTCATTTAGGATTAAGACATGATTCCAATCAATGGCCAAAAGAACTTAAAGGACAAAGAGAAACCAATTCATTTAGGATTAAGACATGATTCCAATCAATGGCCAAAAGAACTTAAAGGACAAAGAGAAACCAATTCATTTAGGATTAAGACATGATTCCAATCAATGGCCAAAAGAACTTAAAGGACAAAGAGAAACCAATTCATTTAGGATTAAGACATGATTCCAATCAATGGCCAAAAGAACTTAAAGGACAAAGAGAAACCAATTCATTTAGGATTAAGACATGATTCCAATCAATGGCCAAAAGAACTTAAAGGACAAAGAGAAACCAATTCATTAGGATTAAGACATGATTCCAATCAATGGCCAAAAGAACTTAAAAGGACAAAAGAGAAACCAATTCATTTAGGATTAAGACATGATTCCAATCAATGGCCCAAAAGAACTTAAAGGACAAAGAGAAACCAATTCATTAGGATTAAGACATGATTCCAATCAATGGCCAAAAGAACTTAAAGGACAAAGAGAAACCAATTCATTTAGGATTAAGACAAGCTTCTAATCAATGCCCAAAAGAACATCAAGGACAAAGAGAAACCAATTCATTTAGGATTAAGACATGATTCCAATCAAAGAACTTAAAGGACAAAGCGAAACCAATTCATTAAGGATTAAGACATGGTTCCAATCAATGCCCAAAAGAACTTCAAGGACAAAGAGAAACCAATTCATTTAGGATTAACACATGGTTCCAATCAATGGCCAAAAGAACTTAAAGGACAAAGCGAAACCAATTCATTAAGGATTAAGACAAGGTTCTAATCAATGCCCAAAAGAACATCAAGGACAAAGAGAAACCAATTCATTTAGGATTAAGACATGATTCCAATCAATGGCCAAAAGAACTTAAAGGACAAAGCGAAACCAATTCATTAAGGATTAAGACATGGTTCCAATCAATGCCAAAAAGAACTTAAAGGACAAAGAGAAACCAAGTCATTACGGATTAAGACATGATTCCAATCAATGGCCAAAAGAACTTAAAGGACAAACAAAGAGAAACCAATTCATTTAGGATTAAGACATGTTTCCAATCAATGGCCAAAAGAACTTAAAGGACAAAGAGAAACCAATTCATTTAGGATTAAGACATGATTCGAATCAATGGCTAAAAGAACTTAAAGGACAAAGAGAAACCAATTCATTTAGGATTAAGACATGATTCCAATCAATGGCCAAAAGAACTTAAAGGACAAAGAGAAACCAATTCATTAGGATTAAGACATGATTCCAATCAATGGCCAAAAGAACTTAAAGGACAAAGAGAAACCAATTCATTAGGATTAAGACATGATTCCAATCAATGGTCAAAAGAACTTAAAGGACAAAGAGAATCCAATTCATTTAGGATTAAGACATGTTTCCAATCAATGTCCAAAAGAACTTAAAGGACAAAGAGAAACCAATTCATTAGGATTAAGACATGATTCCAATCAATGGCCAAAAGAACTTAAAGGACAAAGAGAAACCAATTCATTAGGATTAAGACATGATTCCAATCAATGGCCAAAAGAACTTAAAGGACAAAGAGAAACCAATTCATTACGGATTAAGACATGATTCCAATCAATGGCCAAAAGAACTTAAAGGACAAAGAGAAACCAATTCATTTAGGATTAAGACATGATTCCAATCAATGGCCAAAAGAACTTAAAGGACAAAGAGAAACCAATTCATTAGGATTAAGACATGATTCCAATCAATGGCCAAAAGAACTTAAAGGACAAAGAGAAACCAATTCATTTAGGATTAAGACATGATTCCAATCAATGGCCAAAAGAACTTAAAGGACAAAGAGAAACCAATTCATTTAGGATTAAGACATGATTCCAATCAATGGCCAAAAGAACTTAAAGGACAAAGAGAAACCAATTCATTAGGATTAAGACATGATTCCAATCAATGGCCAAAAGAACTTAAAGGACAAAGAGAAACCAATTCATTTAGGATTAAGACATGATTCCAATCAATGGCCAAAAGAACTTAAAGGACAAAGAGAAACCAATTCATTTAGGATTAAGACATGATTCCAATCAATGGCCAAAAGAACTTAAAGGACAAAGAGAAACCAATTCATTAGGATTAAGACATGATTCCAATCAATGGCCAAAAGAACTTAAAGGACAAAGAGAAACCAATTCATTTAGGATTAAGACATGATTCCAATCAATGGCCAAAAGAACTTAAAGGACAAAGAGAAACCAATTCATTTAGGATTAAGACATGATTCCAATCAATGGCCAAAAGAACTTAAAGGACAAAGAGAAACCAATTCATTAGGATTAAGACATGATTCCAATCAATGGCCAAAAGAACTTAAAGGACAAAGAGAAACCAATTCATTTAGGATTAAGACATGATTCCAATCAATGGCCAAAAGAACTTAAAGGACAAAGAGAAACCAATTCATTTAGGATTAAGACATGATTCCAATCAATGGCCAAAAGAACTTAAAGGACAAAGAGAAACCAATTCATTAGGATTAAGACATGATTCCAATCAATGGCCAAAAGAACTTAAAGGACAAAGAGAAACCAATTCATTAGGATTAAGACATGATTCCAATCAATGGCCAAAAGAACTTAAAGGACAAAGAGAAACCAATTCATTTAGGATTAAGACATGATTCCAATCAATGGCCAAAAGAACTTAAAGGACAAAGAGAAACCAATTCATTAGGATTAAGACATGATTCCAATCAATGGCCAAAAGAACTTAAAGGACAAAGAGAAACCAATTCATTTAGGATTAAGACATGATTCCAATCAATGGCCAAAAGAACTTAAAGGACAAAGAGAAACCAATTCATTTAGAATTAAAACATGATTCCAATCAATGGCCAAAAGAACTTAAAGGACAAAGAGAAACCAATTCATTAGGATTAAGACATGATTCCAATCAATGGCCAAAAGAACTTAAAGGACAAAGAGAAACCAATTCATTAGGAATAAGACATGATTCCAATCAATGGCCAAAAGAACTTAAAGGACAAAGAGAAACCAATTCATTTGGGATTAAGACATGATTCCAATCAATGGCCAAAAGAACTTAAAGGACAAAGCGAAACCAATTCATTAAGGATTAAGACATGATTCCAATCAATGGCCAAAAGAACTAAAAGGACAAAGGGAAACCAATTCATTAGGGATTAAGACATGATTCCAATCAAGGGCCAAAAGAACTTAATGGACAAAGAGAAACCAATTCATTTAGGATTAAGACATGATTCCAATCAATGGCCAACAGAACTTAAAGGACAAAGTGAAACAAATTCATTTAGGATTAAGACAAGGTTCCAATCAATGGCCAAAAGAACTTAAAGGACAAAGACAAACCAATTCATTTAGGATTAAGACATGATTCCAATCAATGGCCAAAAGGACTTAAAGGACAAAGAGAAAGCAATTCATTTAAGATTAAGACATGATTCCAATCAAGGGCCAAAAGATCTTAATGGACAAAGAGAAACCAATTCATTTAGGATTAAGAGATGATTCGAATCAATGGCCAAAAGAACTTAAAGGACAAAGAGAAACCAATTCATTAGGATTAAGACATGATTCCAATCAATGGCCAAAAGAACTTAAAGGACAAAGAGAAACCAATTCATTACGGATTAAGACACGATTCCAATCAAGGGCCAAAAGAACTTAATGGACAAAGAGAAACCAATTCATTTAGCATTAAGACATGATTCCAATCAGTGGCCAACAAAGAACTTAATGGACAAAGAGAAACCAATTCATTTAGCATTAAGACATGATTCCAATCAATGTCCAAATGAACTTAAAGGACAAAGAGAAACCAATTCATTTAGGATTAAGACATGATTCCAATCAATGGCCAAAAGAACTTAAAGGACAAAGAGAAACCAATTCATTAGGATTAAGACATGATTCCAATCAATGGCCAAAAGAACTTAAAGGACAAAGAGAAACCAATTCATTTAGGATTAAGACATGATTCCAATGAATGGCCAAAAGAACTTAAAGGACAAAGAGAAACCAATTCATTTAGGATTAAGACATGTTTCCAATCAATGGCCAAAAGAACTTAAAGGACAAAGAGAAACCAATTCATTTAGGATTAAGACATGATTCCAATCAATGGCCAAAAGAACTTAAAGGACAAAGAGAAACCAATTCATTAGGATTAAGACATGATTCCAATCAATGGCCAAAAGAACTTAAAGGACAAAGAGAAACCAATTCATTTAGGATTAAGACATGATTCCAATCAATGGCCAAAAGAACTTAAAGGACAAAGAGAAACCAATTCATTTAGGATTAAGACATGATTCCAATCAATGGCCAAAAGAACTTAAAGGACAAAGAGAAACCAATTCATTTAGGATTAAGACATGATTCCAATCAATGGCCAAAAGAACTTAAAGGACAAAGAGAAACCAATTCATTAGGATTAAGACATGATTCCAATCAATGGCCAAAAGAACTTAAAGGACAAAGAGAAACCAATTCATTTAGGATTAAGACATGATTCCAATCAATGGCCAAAAGAACTTAAAGGACAAAGAGAAACCAATTCATTAGGATTAAGACATGATTCCAATCAATGGCCAAAAGAACTTAAAGGACAAAGAGAAACCAATTCATTTAGGATTAAGACATGATTCCAATCAATGGCCAAAAGAACTTAAAGGACAAAGAGAAACCAATTCATTTAGGATTAAGACATGATTCCAATCAATGGCCAAAAGAACTTAAAGGACAAAGAGAAACCAATTCATTTAGGATTAAGACATGATTCCAATCAATGGCCAAAAGAACTTAAAGGACAAAGAGAAACCAATTCATTAGGATTAAGACATGATTCCAATCAATGGCCAAAAGAACTTAAAGGACAAAGAGAAACCAATTCATTTAGGATTAAGACATGATTCCAATCAATGGCCAAAAGAACTTAAAAGACAAAGAGAAACCAATTCATTAGGATTAAGACATGATTCCAATCAATGGCCAAAAGAATTTAATGGACAAAGAGAAACCAATTCATTTAGGATTAAGACATGATTCCAATCAATGGCCAAAAGAACTTAAAGGACAAAGCGAAACCAATTCATTAAGGATTAAGACATGGTTCCAATCAATGGCCAAAAGAACTTAAAGGATAAAGAGAAACCAAGTCATTACGGATTATCACATGATTCCAATCAATGGTCAAAAGAACTTAAAGGACAAAGAGAATTCAATTCATTTCGGATTAAGACACGTTTCCAATCAATGGCCAAAAGAACTTAAAGGACAAAGAGAAACCAAGTCATTACGGATTATGACATGATTCCAATCAAGGGCCAAAAGAACTTAAAGTACAAAAAGAAACCAAGTCATTACGGATTAAGACATGATTCCAATCAAGGGCCAAAATAACTTAAAGGACAAAGCGAAACCTATTCATTTAGAATTAAGACATGTTTCTAATCAATGGCCAAAAGAACTTAAAGGATCAAAAGAAACCAATTCATTAGGATTAAGACATGATTCCAATCAATGGCAAAAAGAACTTAAAGGACAAAGAGAAACCAATTCATTACGGATTATGACATGATTCCAATCAACGGTCAAAAGAACATAAAGGACAAAGAGAAACCAATTCATTTAGGATTAAGATATGATTCCAATCAATGGCCAAAAGAACTTAAAGGACAAAGAGAAACCAATTCATTTAGGATTAAGACATGATTCCAATCAATGTCCAAAAGAACTTAATGGACAAAGAGAAACCAAGTCATTACGGATAAAGACATGATTCCAATCAAGGGCCAAAAGAACTTAAAGGACAAAGAGAAACCAATTCATTTAGGATTAAGACTAGATTCCAATCAATGGCAAAAAGAACTCAAAGGACAAAGAGAAACCAATTCATTAGGATTAAGACATGATTCCAATCAATGGCCAAAAGAACTTAAAGGACAAAGAGAAACCAATTCATTAGGATTAAGACATGATTCCAATCAATGGCCAAAAGAACTTAAAGGACAAAGAGAAACCAATTCATTTAGGATTAAGACATGATTCCAATCAATGGCCAAAAGAACTTAAAGGACAAAGAGAAACCAATTCATTTAGGATTAAGACATGATTCCAATCAATGGCCAAAAGAACTTAAAGGACAAAGAGAAACCAATTCATTTAGGATTAAGACATGATTCCAATCAATGGCCAAAAGAACTTAAAGGACAAAGAGAAACCAATTCATTAGGATTAAGACATGATTCCAATCAATGGCCAAAAGAACTTAAAGGACAAAGAGAAACCAATTCATTAGGATTAAGACATGATTCCAATCAATGGCCAAAAGAACTTAAAGGACAAAGAGAAACCAATTCATTTAGGATTAAGACATGATTCCAATCAATGGCCAAAAGAACTTAAAGGACAAAGAGAAACCAATTCATTAGGATTAAGACATGATTCCAATCAATGGCCAAAAGAACTTAAAGGACAAAGAGAAACCAATTCATTTAGGATTAAGACATGATTCCAATCAATGGCCAAAAGAACTTAAAGGACAAAGAGAAACCAATTCATTTAGGATTAAGACATGATTCCAATCAATGGCCAAAAGAACTTAAAGGACAAAGAGAAACCAATTCATTAGGATTAAGACATGATTCCAATCAATGGCCAAAAGAACTTAAAGGACAAAGAGAAACCAATTCATTAGGATTAAGACATGATTCCAATCAATGGCCAAAAGAACTTAAAGGACAAAGAGAAACCAATTCATTTAGGATTAAGACATGATTCCAATCAATGGCCAAAAGAACTTAAAGGACAAAGAGAAACCAATTCATTAGGATTAAGACATGATTCCAATCAATGGCCAAAAGAACTTAAAGGACAAAGAGAAACCAATTCATTAGGATTAAGACATGATTCCAATCAATGGCCAAAAGAACTTAAAGGACAAAGAGAAACCAATTCATTTAGGATTAAGACATGATTCCAATCAATGGCCAAAAGAACTTAAAGGACAAAGAGAAACCAATTCATTAGGATTAAGACATGATTCCAATCAATGGCCAAAAGAACTTAAAGGACAAAGAGAAACCAATTCATTAGGATTAAGACATGATTCCAATCAATGGCCAAAAGAACTTAAAGGACAAAGAGAAACCAATTCATTAGGATTAAGACATGATTCCAATCAATGGCCAAAAGAACTTAAAGGACAAAGAGAAACCAATTCATTAGGATTAAGACATGATTCCAATCAATGGCCAAAAGAACTTAAAGGACAAAGAGAAACCAATTCATTTAGGATTAAGACATGATTCCAATCAATGGCCAAAAGAACTTAAAGGACAAAGAGAAACCAATTCATTTAGGATTAAGACATGATTCCAATCAATGGCCAAAAGAACTTAAAGGACAAAGAGAAACCAATTCATTAGGATTAAGACATGATTCCAATCAATGGCCAAAAGAACTTAAAGGACAAAGAGAAACCAATTCATTTAGGATTAAGACATGATTCCAATCAATGGCCAAAAGAACTTAAAGGACAAAGAGAAACCAATTCATTAGGATTAAGACATGATTCCAATCAATGGCCAAAAGAACTTAAAGGACAAAGAGAAACCAATTCATTTAGGATTAAGACATGATTCCAATCAATGGCCAAAAGAACTTAAAGGACAAAGAGAAACCAATTCATTAGGATTAAGACATGATTCCAATCAATGGCCAAAAGAACTTAAAGGACAAAGAGAAACCAATTCATTAGGATTAAGACATGATTCCAATCAATGGCCAAAAGAACTTAAAGGACAAAGAGAAACCAATTCATTAGGATTAAGACATGATTCCAATCAATGGCCAAAAGAACTTAAAGGACAAAGAGAAACCAATTCATTTAGGATTAAGACATGATTCCAATCAATGGCCAAAAGAACTTAAAGGACAAAGAGAAACCAATTCATTAGGATTAAGACATGATTCCAATCAATGGCCAAAAGAACTTAAAGGACAAAGAGAAACCAATTCATTAGGATTAAGACATGATTCCAATCAATGGCCAAAAGAACTTAAAGGACAAAGAGAAACCAATTCATTTAGGATTAAGACATGATTCCAATCAATGGCCAAAAGAACTTAAAGGACAAAGAGAAACCAATTCATTAGGATTAAGACATGATTCCAATCAATGGCCAAAAGAACTTAAAGGACAAAGAGAAACCAATTCATTAGGATTAAGACATGATTCCAATCAATGGCCAAAAGAACTTAAAGGACAAAGAGAAACCAATTCATTTAGGATTAAGACATGATTCCAATCAATGGCCAAAAGAACTTAAAGGACAAAGAGAAACCAATTCATTAGGATTAAGACATGATTCTAATCAAGGGATAAAAGAACTTAATGGACAAAGAGAAACCAATTCATCTAGGATTAAGACATGATTCCAATCAATGGCCAAAAGAACTTCAAGGACAAAGAGAAACCAAGTCATTACGGATTAAGACATGATTCCAATCAATGGCCAAAAGAACTTAAAGGAGAAAGAGAAACCAATTCATTTAGGATTAAGACATGTTTCCAATCAATGGCTAAAAGAACTTAAAGGACAAAGAGAAGCCAAGTCATTTAGGATGAAGACATGATTCCAATCAATGGCCAAAAGAACTTAAAGGACAAAGAGAAACCAATTCATTTAGGATTAAGACATGTTTCCAATCAATGGCTAAAAGAACTTAAAGGACAAAGAGAAACCAAGTCATTACGGATTAAGACATGATTCCAATCAACGGCCAAAAGAACTTAAAGGACAAAGCGAAACCAATTCATTTAGGATTAAGACATGATTCCAATCAATGGCCAAAAGAACTTAAAGGACAAAGAGAAACCAATTCATTAGGATTAAGACATGATTCCAATCAATGGCCAAAAGAACTTAAAGGACAAAGAGAAACCAATTCATTTAGGATTAAGACATGATTCCAATCAATGGCCAAAAGAACTTAAAGGACAAAGAGAAACCAATTCATTTAGGATTAAGACATGATTCCAATCAATGGCCAAAAGAACTTAAAGGACAAAGAGAAACCAATTCATTAGGATTAAGACATGATTCCAATCAATGGCCAAAAGAACTTAAAGGACAAAGAGAAACCAATTCATTTAGGATTAAGACATGATTCCAATCAATGGCCAAAAGAACTTAAAGGACAAAGAGAAACCAATTCATTTAGGATTAAGACATGATTCCAATCAATGGCCAAAAGAACTTAAAGGACAAAGAGAAACCAATTCATTAGGATTAAGACATGATTCCAATCAATGGCCAAAAGAACTTAAAGGACAAAGAGAAACCAATTCATTAGGATTAAGACATGATTCCAATCAATGGCCAAAAGAACTTAAAGGACAAAGAGAAACCAATTCATTAGGATTAAGACATGATTCCAATCAATGGCCAAAAGAACTTAAAGGACAAAGAGAAACCAATTCATTAGGATTAAGACATGATTCCAATCAATGGCCAAAAGAACTTAAAGGACAAAGAGAAACCAATTCATTTAGGATTAAGACATGATTCCAATCAATGGCCAAAAGAACTTAAAGGACAAAGAGAAACCAATTCATTTAGGATTAAGACATGATTCCAATCAATGGCCAAAAGAACTTAAAGGACAAAGAGAAACCAATTCATTTAGGATTAAGACATGATTCCAATCAATGGCCAAAAGAACTTAAAGGACAAAGAGAAACCAATTCATTTAGGATTAAGACATGATTCCAATCAATGGCCAAAAGAACTTAAAGGACAAAGAGAAACCAATTCATTTAGGATTAAGACATGATTCCAATCAATGGCCAAAAGAACTTAAAGGACAAAGAGAAACCAATTCATTAGGATTAAGACATGATTCCAATCAATGGCCAAAAGAACTTAAAGGACAAAGAGAAACCAATTCATTTAGGATTAAGACATGATTCCAATCAATGGCCAAAAGAACTTAAAGGACAAAGAGAAACCAATTCATTAGGATTAAGACATGATTCCAATCAATGGCCAAAAGAACTTAAAGGACAAAGAGAAACCAATTCATTTAGGATTAAGACATGATTCCAATCAATGGCCAAAAGAACTTAAAGGACAAAGAGAAACCAATTCATTAGGATTAAGACATGATTCCAATCAATGGCCAAAAGAACTTAAAGGACAAAGAGAAACCAATTCATTAGGATTAAGACATGATTCCAATCAATGGCCAAAAGAACTTAAAGGACAAAGAGAAACCAATTCATTAGGATTAAGACATGATTCCAATCAATGGCCAAAAGAACTTAAAGGACAAAGAGAAACCAATTCATTTAGGATTAAGACATGATTCCAATCAATGGCCAAAAGAACTTAAAGGACAAAGAGAAACCAATTCATTAGGATTAAGACATGATTCCAATCAATGGCCAAAAGAACTTAAAGGACAAAGAGAAACCAATTCATTAGGATTAAGACATGATTCCAATCAATGGCCAAAAGAACTTAAAGGACAAAGAGAAACCAATTCATTTAGGATTAAGACATGATTCCAATCAATGGCCAAAAGAACTTAAAGGACAAAGAGAAACCAATTCATTTAGGATTAAGACATGATTCCAATCAATGGCCAAAAGAACTTAAAGGACAAAGAGAAACCAATTCATTTAGGATTAAGACATGATTCCAATCAATGGCCAAAAGAACTTAAAAGGACAAAGAGAAACCCAATTCATTTAGGATTAAGAGGATTAAGACATGATTCCAATTCCAATCAATGGCCAAAAGAACTTAAAGGACAAAGAGAAACCAATTCATTAGGGATTAAGACATGATTCCAATCAATGGCCAAAAGAACTTAAAAGGACAAAGAGAAACCAATTCATTTAGGATTAAGACATGATTCCAATCAATGGCCAAAAGAACTTAAAGGACAAAGAGAAACCAATTCATTAGGATTAAGACATGATTCCAATCAATGGCCAAAAAGAACTTAAAGGACAAAGAGAAACCAATTCATTAGGATTAAGACATGATTCCAATCAATGGCCAAAAGAACTTAAAGGACAAAAGAGAAACCAATTCATTTAGGATTAAGACATGATTCCAATCAATGGCCAAAAGAACTTAAAGGACAAAGAGAAACCAATTCATTTAGGATTAAGACATGATTCCAATCAATGGCCAAAAGAACTTAAAGGACAAAGAGAAAACCAATTCATTTAGGATTAAGACATGATTCCCAATCAATGGCCAAAAGAACTTAAAGGACAAAGAGAAACCAATTCATTAGGATTAAGACATGATTCCAATCAATGGCCAAAAGAACTTAAAGGACAAAGAGAAACCAATTCATTAGGATTAAGACATGATTCCAATCAATGGCCAAAAGAACTTAAAGGACAAAGAGAAACCAATTCATTAGGATTAAGACATGATTCCAATCAATGGCCAAAAAGAACTTAAAGGACTAAGAGAAACCAATTCGATTAGGATTAAGACATGATTCCAATCAATGGCGAAAAGAACTTAAAGGACAAAGAGAAACCAATTCATTTAGGATTAAGACTTGCTTTCAATCAATGGCCAAAAGAACTTAAAAGGACAAAGAGAAACCAATTCATTAGGATTAAGACATGATTCCAATCAATGGCCAAAAGAACTTAAAAGGACAAAGAGAAACCAATTCATTTAGGATTAAGACATGATTCCAATCAATGGCCAAAAGAACTTAAAGGACAAAGAGAAACCAATTCATTTAGGATTAAGACATGATTCCAATCAATGGCCAAAAGAACTTAAAGGACAAAGAGAAACCAATTCATTAGGATTAAGACATGATTCCAATCAATGGCCAAAAGAACTTAAAGGACAAAGAGAAACCAATTCATTTAGGATTAAGACATGATTCCAATCAATGGCCAAAAAGAACTTAAAGGACAAAGAGAAACCAATTCATTTAGGATTAAGACATGATTCCAATCAATGGCCAAAAGAACTTAAAGGACAAAGAGAAAACCAATTCATTAGGATTAAGACATGATTCCAATCAATGGCCAAAAGAACTTAAAGGACAAAGAGAAACCAATTCATTTAGGATTAAGACATGATTCCAATCAATGGCCAAAAGAACTTAAAGGACAAAGAGAAACCAATTCATTAGGATTAAGACATGATTCCAATCAATGGCCAAAAGAACTTAAAGGACAAAGAGAAACCAATTCATTTAGGATTAAGACATGATTCCAATCAATGGCCAAAAGAACTTAAAGGACAAAGAGAAACCAATTCATTTAGGATTAAGACATGATTCCAATCAATGGCCAAAAGAACTTAAAGGACAAAGAGAAACCAATTCATTTAGGATTAAGACATGATTCCAATCAATGGCCAAAAGAACTTAAAGGACAAAGAGAAACCAATTCATTAGGATTAAGACATGATTCCAATCAATGGCCAAAAGAACTTAAAGGACAAAGAGAAACCAATTCATTTAGGATTAAGACATGATTCCAATCAATGGCCAAAAGAACTTAAAGGACAAAGAGAAACCAATTCATTAGGATTAAGACATGATTCCCAATCAATGGCCAAAAGAACTTAAAGGACAAAGAGAAACCAATTCATTAGGATTAAGACATGATTCCAATCAATGGCCAAAAAGAACTTAAAGGACAAAGAGAAACCAATTCATTTAGGATTAAGACATGATTCCAATCAATGGGCCAAAAGAACTTAAAGGACAAAGAGAAACCAATTCATTTAGGGATTAAGACATGATTCCAATCAATGGCCAAAAGAACTTAAAGGACAAAGAGAAACCAATTCATTAGGATTAAGACATGATTCCAATCAATGGCCAAAAGAACTTAAAGGACAAAGAGAAACCAATTCATTAGGATTAAGACATGATTCCAATCAATGGCCAAAAGAACTTAAAAGGACAAAGAGAAACCAATTCATTAGGATTAAGACATGATTCCAATCAATGGCCAAAAGAACTTAAAGGACAAAGAGAAACCAATTCATTTAGGATTAAGACATGATTCCAATCAATGGCCAAAAGAACTTAAAGGACAAAGAGAAACCAATTCATTAGGATTAAGACATGATTCCAATCAATGGCCAAAAAGAACTTAAAGGACAAAGAGAAACCAATTCATTTAGGATTAAGACATGATTCCAATCAATGGCCAAAAGAACTTAAAGGACAAAAGAGAAACCAATTCATTAGGATTAAGACATGATTCCAATCAATGGCCAAAAGAACTTAAAGGACAAAGAGAAACCAATTCATTAGGATTAAGACATGATTCCAATCAATGGCCAAAAGAACTTAAAGGACAAAGAGAAACCAATTCATTAGGATTAAGACATGATTCCAATCAATGGCCAAAAGAACTTAAAGGACAAAGAGAAACCAATTCATTAGGATTAAGACATGATTCCAATCAATGGCCAAAAAGAACTTAAAAGGACAAAGAGAAAACCAATTCATTAGGATTAAGACATGATTCCAATCAATGGCCAAAAGAACTTAAAGGACAAAGAGAAACCAATTCATTTAGGATTAAGACATGATTCCAATCAATGGCCAAAAGAACTTAAAGGACAAAGAGAAACCAATTCATTTAGGATTAAGACATGATTCCAATCAATGGCCAAAAGAACTTAAAGGACAAAGAGAAACCAATTCATTAGGATTAAGACATGATTCCAATCAATGGCCAAAAGAACTTAAAGGACAAAGAGAAACCAATTCATTTAGGATTAAGACATGATTCCAATCAATGGCCAAAAGAACTTAAAGGACAAAGAGAAACCAATTCATTAGGATTAAGACATGATTCCAATCAATGGCCAAAAGAACTTAAAGGACAAAGAGAAACCAATTCATTTAGGATTAAGACATGATTCCAATCAATGGCCAAAAGAACTTAAAGGACAAAGAGAAACCAATTCATTTAGGATTAAGACATGATTCCAATCAATGGCCAAAAGAACTTAAAGGACAAAGAGAAACCAATTCATTAGGATTAAGACATGATTCCAATCAATGGCCAAAAGAACTTAAAGGACAAAGAGAAACCAATTCATTTAGGATTAAGACATGATTCCAATCAATGGCCAAAAGAACTTAAAGGACAAAGAGAAACCAATTCATTAGGATTAAGACATGATTCCAATCAATGGCCAAAAGAACTTAAAGGACAAAGAGAAACCAATTCATTAGGATTAAGACATGATTCCAATCAATGGCCAAAAGAACTTAAAGGACAAACAGAAACCAATTCATTTAGGATTAAGACATGATTCCAATCAATGGCCAAAAGAACTTAAAGGACAAAGAGAAACCAATTCATTTAGGATTAAGACATGATTCCAATCAATGGCCAAAAGAACTTAAAGGACAAAGAGAAACCAATTCATTAGGATTAAGACATGATTCCAATCAATGGCCAAAAGAACTTAAAGGACAAAGAGAAACCAATTCATTTAGGATTAAGACATGATTCCAATCAATGGCCAAAAGAACTTAAAGGACAAAGAGAAACCAATTCATTTAGGATTAAGACATGATTCCAATCAATGGCCAAAAGAACTTAAAGGACAAAGAGAAACCAATTCATTAGGATTAAGACATGATTCCAATCAATGGCCAAAAGAACTTAAAGGACAAAGAGAAACCAATTCATTAGGATTAAGACATGATTCCAATCAATGGCCAAAAGAACTTAAAGGACAAAGAGAAACCAATTCATTTAGGATTAAGACATGATTCCAATCAATGGCCAAAAGAACTTAAAGGACAAAGAGAAACCAATTCATTTAGGATTAAGACATGATTCCAATCAATGGCCAAAAGAACTTAAAGGACAAAGAGAAACCAATTCATTTAGGATTAAGACATGATTCCAATCAATGGCCAAAAGAACTTAAAGGACAAAGAGAAACCAATTCATTAGGATTAAGACATGATTCCAATCAATGGCCAAAAGAACTTAAAGGACAAAGAGAAACCAATTCATTAGGATTAAGACATGATTCCAATCAATGGCCAAAAGAACTTAAAGGACAAAGAGAAACCAATTCATTTAGGATTAAGACATGATTCCAATCAATGGCCAAAAGAACTTAAAGGACAAAGAGAAACCAATTCATTAGGATTAAGACATGATTCCAATCAATGGCCAAAAGAACTTAAAGGACAAAGAGAAACCAATTCATTTAGGATTAAGACATGATTCCAATCAATGGCCAAAAGAACTTAAAGGACAAAGAGAAACCAATTCATTAGGATTAAGACATGATTCCAATCAATGGCCAAAAGAACTTAAAGGACAAAGAGAAACCAATTCATTAGGATTAAGACATGATTCCAATCAATGGCCAAAAGAACTTAAAGGACAAAGAGAAACCAATTCATTAGGATTAAGACATGATTCCAATCAATGGCCAAAAGAACTTAAAGGACAAAGAGAAACCAATTCATTAGGATTAAGACATGATTCCAATCAATGGCCAAAAGAACTTAAAGGACAAAGAGAAACCAATTCATTTAGGATTAAGACATGATTCCAATCAATGGCCAAAAGAACTTAAAGGACAAAGAGAAACCAATTCATTTAGGATTAAGACATGATTCCAATCAATGGCCAAAAGAACTTAAAGGACAAAGAGAAACCAATTCATTTAGGATTAAGACATGATTCCAATCAATGGCCAAAAGAACTTAAAGGACAAAGAGAAACCAATTCATTTAGGATTAAGACATGATTCCAATCAATGGCCAAAAGAACTTAAAGGACAAAGAGAAACCAATTCATTTAGGATTAAGACATGATTCCAATCAATGGCCAAAAGAACTTAAAGGACAAAGAGAAACCAATTCATTTAGGATTAAGACATGATTCCAATCAATGGCCAAAAGAACTTAAAGGACAAAGAGAAACCAATTCATTAGGATTAAGACATGATTCCAATCAATGGCCAAAAGAACTTAAAGGACAAAGAGAAACCAATTCATTAGGATTAAGACATGATTCCAATCAATGGCCAAAAGAACTTAAAGGACAAAGAGAAACCAATTCATTTAGGATTAAGACATGATTCCAATCAATGGCCAAAAGAACTTAAAGGACAAAGAGAAACCAATTCATTTAGGATTAAGACATGATTCCAATCAATGGCCAAAAGAACTTAAAGGACAAAGAGAAACCAATTCATTTAGGATTAAGACATGATTCCAATCAATGGCCAAAAGAACTTAAAGGACAAAGAGAAACCAATTCATTTAGGATTAAGACATGATTCCAATCAATGGCCAAAAGAACTTAAAGGACAAAGAGAAACCAATTCATTAGGATTAAGACATGATTCCAATCAATGGCCAAAAGAACTTAAAGGACAAAGAGAAACCAATTCATTAGGATTAAGACATGATTCCAATCAATGGCCAAAAGAACTTAAAGGACAAAGAGAAACCAATTCATTAGGATTAAGACATGATTCCAATCAATGGCCAAAAGAACTTAAAGGACAAAGAGAAACCAATTCATTTAGGATTAAGACATGATTCCAATCAATGGCCAAAAGAACTTAAAGGACAAAGAGAAACCAATTCATTTAGGATTAAGACATGATTCCAATCAATGGCCAAAAGAACTTAAAGGACAAAGAGAAACCAATTCATTTAGGATTAAGACATGATTCCAATCAATGGCCAAAAGAACTTAAAGGACAAAGAGAAACCAATTCATTTAGGATTAAGACATGATTCCAATCAATGGCCAAAAGAACTTAAAGGACAAAGGGAAACCAATTCATTTAGGATTAAGACATGATTCCAATCAATGGCCAAAAGAACTTAAAGGACAAAGAGAAACCAATTCATTTAGGATTAAGACATGATTCCAATCAATGGCCAAAAGAACTTAAAGGACAAAGCGAAACCAATTCATTAAGGATTAAGGCTTGCTTCCAATCTGTGGCCAAAAGAACTTAAAGGACAAAGCGAAACCAATTCATTTGGGATTAAGACATGATTCCAATCAATGGCCAAAAGAACTTAAAGGACAAAGAGAAGCCAACTAATTTAGGATTAAGACATGATTCCAATCAATTGCCAAAAGAACTTAAAGAACAAAGCGAAACCAATTCATTAGGATTAAGACATGATTCCAATCAATGGCCAAAAGAACTTAAAGGACAAAGAGAAACCAATTCATTTAGGATTAAGACATGATTCCAATCAATGGCCAAAAGAACTTAAAGGACAAAGAGAAACCAATTCATTAGGATTAAGACATGATTCCAATCAATGGCCAAAAGAACTTAAAGGACAAAGAGAAACCAATTCATTTAGGATTAAGACATGATTCCAATCAATGGCCAAAAGAACTTAAAGGACAAAGAGAAACCAATTCATTTAGGATTAAGACATGATTCCAATCAATGGCCAAAAGAACTTAAAGGACAAAGAGAAACCAATTCATTAGGATTAAGACATGATTCCAATCAATGGCCAAAAGAACTTAAAGGACAAAGAGAAACCAATTCATTTAGGATTAAGACATGATTCCAATCAATGGCCAAAAGAACTTAAAGGACAAAGAGAAACCAATTCATTTAGGATTAAGACATGATTCCAATCAATGGCCAAAAGAACTTAAAGGACAAAGAGAAACCAATTCATTAGGATTAAGACATGATTCCAATCAATGGCCAAAAGAACTTAAAGGACAAAGAGAAACCAATTCATTTAGGATTAAGACATGATTCCAATCAATGGCCAAAAGAACTTAAAGGACAAAGAGAAACCAATTCATTAGGATTAAGACATGATTCCAATCAATGGCCAAAAGAACTTAAAGGACAAAGCGAAACCAATTCATTTAGGATTAAGACATGTTTCCAATCAATGGCCAAAAGAACTTAAAGGACAAAGCGAAACCAATTCATTTACGATTAAGACATGATTCCAATCAATGGCCAAAAGAACTTAAAGGACAAAGAGAAACCAATTCATTTAGGATTAAGACATGATTCCAATCAATGGCCAAAAGAACATAAAGGACAAAGAGAAACCAATTCATTTAGGATTAAGAGATGTTTCCAATCAATGGCCAAAAGAACTTAAAGGACAAAGAGGAACCAATTCATTTAGGATTAAGACATGATTCCAATCAATGGCCAAAAGAACTTAAAGGACAAAGAGAAACCAAGTCATTATGGATTATGGCATGATTCCAATCAATGGTCAAAAGAACTTAAAGGACAAAGAGAAACCAATTCATATAGGATTAAGACATGTTTCCAATCAATGGCCAAAAGAGCTTAAAGGACAAAGAGAAACCAATTCATATAGGATTAAGACATGATTCCAATCAATGGCCAAAAGAACTTAAAGGACAAAGAGAAACCAATTCATTAGGATTAAGACATGATTCCAATCAATGGCCAAAAGAACTTAAAGGACAAAGAGAAACCAATTCATTAGGATTAAGACATGATTCCAATCAATGGCCAAAAGAACTTAAAGGACAAAGAGAAACCAATTCATTTAGGATTAAGACATGTTTCCAAACAATGGCCAAAAGAACTTAAAGGACAAAGAGAAACCAATTCATTTAGGATTAAGACATGATTCCAATCAATGGCCAAAAGAACTTAAAGGACAAAGAGAAACCAATTCATTTAGGATTAAGACATGATTCCAATCAATGGCCAAAAGAACTTAAAGGACAAAGAGAAACCAATTCATTTAGGATTAAGACATGATTCCAATCAATGGCCAAAAGAACTTAAAGGACAAAGAGAAACCAATTCATTTAGGATTAAGACATGATTCCAATCAATGGCCAAAAGAACTTAAAGGACAAAGAGAAACCAATTCATTTAGGATTAAGACATGATTCCAATCAATGGCCAAAAGAACTTAAAGGACAAAGAGAAACCAATTCATTAGGATTAAGACATGATTCCAATCAATGGCCAAAAGAACTTAAAGGACAAAGAGAAACCAATTCATTTAGGATTAAGACATGATTCCAATCAATGGCCAAAAGAACTTAAAGGACAAAGAGAAACCAATTCATTAGGATTAAGACATGATTCCAATCAATGGCCAAAAGAACTTAAAGGACAAAGAGAAACCAATTCATTAGGATTAAGACATGATTCCAATCAATGGCCAAAAGAACTTAAAGGACAAAGAGAAACCAATTCATTTAGGATTAAGACATGATTCCAATCAATGGCCAAAAGAACTTAAAGGACAAAGAGAAACCAATTCATTAGGATTAAGACATGATTCCAATCAATGGCCAAAAGAACTTAAAGGACAAAGAGAAACCAATTCATTTAGGATTAAGACATGATTCCAATCAATGGCCAAAAGAACTTAAAGGACAAAGAGAAACCAATTCATTAGGATTAAGACATGATTCCAATCAATGGCCAAAAGAACTTAAAGGACAAAGAGAAACCAATTCATTAGGATTAAGACATGATTCCAATCAATGGCCAAAAGAACTTAAAGGACAAAGAGAAACCAATTCATTTAGGATTAAGACATGATTCCAATCAATGGCCAAAAGAACTTAAAGGACAAAGAGAAACCAATTCATTAGGATTAAGACATGATTCCAATCAATGGCCAAAAGAACTTAAAGGACAAAGAGAAACCAATTCATTTAGGATTAAGACATGATTCCAATCAATGGCCAAAAGAACTTAAAGGACAAAGAGAAACCAATTCATTAGGATTAAGACATGATTCCAATCAATGGCCAAAAGAACTTAAAGGACAAAGAGAAACCAATTCATTTAGGATTAAGACATGATTCCAATCAATGGCCAAAAGAACTTAAAGGACAAAGAGAAACCAATTCATTTAGGATTAAGACATGATTCCAATCAATGGCCAAAAGAAAAAGAACTTAAAGGACAAAGAGAAACCAATTCATTAGGATTAAGACATGATTCCAATCAATGGCCAAAAGAACTTAAAGGACAAAGAGAAACCAATTCATTTAGGATTAAGACATGATTCCAATCAATGGCCAAAAGAACTTAAAGGACAAAGAGAAACCAATTCATTTAGGATTAAGACATGATTCCAATCAATGGCCAAAAGAACTTAAAGGACAAAGAGAAACCAATTCATTAGGATTAAGACATGATTCCAATCAATGGCCAAAAGAACTTAAAGGACAAAGAGAAACCAATTCATTTAGGATTAAGACATGATTCCAATCAATGGCCAAAAGAACTTAAAGGACAAAGAGAAACCAATTCATTTAGGATTAAGACATGATTCCAATCAATGGCCAAAAGAACTTAAAGGACAAAGAGAAACCAATTCATTAGGATTAAGACATGATTCCAATCAATGGCCAAAAGAACTTAAAGGACAAAGAGAAACCAATTCATTAGGATTAAGACATGATTCCAATCAATGGCCAAAAGAACTTAAAGGACAAAGAGAAACCAATTCATTTAGGATTAAGACATGATTCCAATCAATGGCCAAAAGAACTTAAAGGACAAAGAGAAACCAATTCATTAGGATTAAGACATGATTCCAATCAATGGCCAAAAGAACTTAAAGGACAAAGAGAAACCAATTCATTAGGATTAAGACATGATTCCAATCAATGGCCAAAAGAACTTAAAGGACAAAGAGAAACCAATTCATTTAGGATTAAGACATGATTCCAATCAATGGCCAAAAGAACTTAAAGGACAAAGAGAAACCAATTCATTTAGGATTAAGACATGATTCCAATCAATGGCCAAAAGAACTTAAAGGACAAAGAGAAACCAATTCATTAGGATTAAGACATGATTCCAATCAATGGCCAAAAGAACTTAAAGGACAAAGAGAAACCAATTCATTAGGATTAAGACATGATTCCAATCAATGGCCAAAAGAACTTAAAGGACAAAGAGAAACCAATTCATTTAGGATTAAGACATGATTCCAATCAATGGCCAAAAGAACTTAAAGGACAAAGAGAAACCAATTCATTAGGATTAAGACATGATTCCAATCAATGGCCAAAAGAACTTAAAGGACAAAGAGAAACCAATTCATTTAGGATTAAGACATGATTCCAATCAATGGCCAAAAGAACTTAAAGGACAAAGAGAAACCAATTCATTTAGGATTAAGACATGATTCCAATCAATGGCCAAAAGAACTTAAAGGACAAAGAGAAACCAATTCATTTAGGATTAAGACATGATTCCAATCAATGGCCAAAAGAACTTAAAGGACAAAGAGAAACCAATTCATTAGGATTAAGACATGATTCCAATCAATGGCCAAAAGAACTTAAAGGACAAAGAGAAACCAATTCATTTAGGATTAAGACATGATTCCAATCAATGGCCAAAAGAACTTAAAGGACAAAGAGAAACCAATTCATTTAGGATTAAGACATGATTCCAATCAATGGCCAAAAGAACTTAAAGGACAAAGAGAAACCAATTCATTTAGGATTAAGACATGATTCCAATCAATGGCCAAAAGAACTTAAAGGACAAAGAGAAACCAATTCATTAGGATTAAGACATGATTCCAATCAATGGCCAAAAGAACTTAAAGGACAAAGAGAAACCAATTCATTTAGGATTAAGACATGATTCCAATCAATGGCCAAAAGAACTTAAAGGACAAAGAGAAACCAATTCATTAGGATTAAGACATGATTCCAATCAATGGCCAAAAGAACTTAAAGGACAAAGAGAAACCAATTCATTAGGATTAAGACATGATTCCAATCAATGGCCAAAAGAACTTAAAGGACAAAGAGAAACCAATTCATTTAGGATTAAGACATGATTCCAATCAATGGCCAAAAGAACTTAAAGGACAAAGAGAAACCAATTCATTTAGGATTAAGACATGATTCCAATCAATGGCCAAAAGAACTTAAAGGACAAAGAGAAACCAATTCATTAGGATTAAGACATGATTCCAATCAATGGCCAAAAGAACTTAAAGGACAAAGAGAAACCAATTCATTTAGGATTAAGACATGATTCCAATCAATGGCCAAAAGAACTTAATGGACAAAGAGAAACCAATTCATTTAGGATTAAGACATGATTCCAATCAATGGCCAAAAGAACTTAAAGGAAAAAGCGAAACCAATTCATTAAGGATTAAGACATGGTTCCAATCAATGGCCAAAAGAACTTAAAGGACAAAGAGAAACCAATTCATTAGGATTAAGACATGATTCCAATCAAGTGCCAAAAGAACTTAAAGGACAAAGAGAAACCAATTCATTTAGGATTAAGACATGATTCCAATCAATAGCCAAAAGAACTTAAAGGACAAAGAGAAACCAATTCATTTAGGATTAAGACATGATTCCAATCAACGGCCAAAAGAACTTAAAGGACAAAGAGAAACCAATTCATTTAGGATTAAGACATGTTTCCAATCAATGGCCAAAAGAACTTAAAGGACAAAGAGAAACCAATTCATTAAGGATTAAGACATGTTTCCAATCAATGGCCAAAAGAACTTAAAGGACAAAGAGAAACCAAGTTATTCCGGATTAAGACATGATTCCAACCAATGGCCAAAAGAACTTAAAGGACAAAGCGAAACCAATTCATTAAGGATTAAGACAAGGTTCTAATCAATGCCCAAAAGAACATCAAGGACAAAGAGAAACCAATTCATTTAGGATTAAGACATGATTCCAATCAATGGCCAAAAGAACTTAAAGGACAAAGAGAAACCAATTCATTTAGGATTAAGACATGTTTCCAATCAATGGCCAAAAGAACTTAAAGGACAAAGAGAAACCAATTCATTTAGGATTAAGACATGATTCCAATCAATGGCCAAAAGAACATCAAGGACAAAGAGAAACCAATTCATTTAGGATTAAGACATGATTCCAATCAATGGCCAAAAGAACTTAAAGGACAAAGCGAAACCAATTCATTAAGGATTAAGACATGGTTCCAATCAATGCCCAAAAGAACTTAAAGGACAAAGAGAAACCAAGTCATTACGGATTAAGACATGATTCCAATCAATGGCAAAAAGAACTTAAAGGACAAAGAGAAACCAATTCATTTAGGATTAAAACATGATTCCAATCAATGGCCAAAAGAACTTAAAGGACAAAGAGAAACCAATTCATTAGGATTAAGACATGATTCCAATCAATGGCCAAAAGAACTTAAAGGCCAAAGAGAAACCAATTCATTTAGGATTAAGACATGATTCCAATCAATGGCCAAAAGAACTTAAAGGACAAAGAGAAACCAATTCATTTAGGATTAAGACATGATTCCAATCAATGGCCAAAAGAACTTAAAGGACAAAGAGAAACCAATTCATTAGGATTAAGACATGATTCCAATCAATGGCCAAAAGAACTTAAAGGACAAAGAGAAACCAATTCATTTAGGATTAAGACATGATTCCAATCAATGGCCAAAAGAACTTAAAGGACAAAGAGAAACCAATTCATTTAGGATTAAGACATGATTCCAATCAATGGCCAAAAGAACTTAAAGGACAAAGAGAAACCAATTCATTAGGATTAAGACATGATTCCAATCAATGGCCAAAAGAACTTAAAGGACAAAGAGAAACCAATTCATTAGGATTAAGACATGATTCCAATCAATGGCCAAAAGAACTTAAAGGACAAAGAGAAACCAATTCATTTAGGATTAAGACATGATTCCAATCAATGGCCAAAAGAACTTAAAGGACAAAGAGAAACCAATTCATTAGGATTAAGACATGATTCCAATCAATGGCCAAAAGAACTTAAAGGACAAAGAGAAACCAATTCATTAGGATTAAGACATGATTCCAATCAATGGCCAAAAGAACTTAAAGGACAAAGAGAAACCAATTCATTTAGGATTAAGACATGATTCCAATCAATGGCCAAAAGAACTTAAAGGACAAAGAGAAACCAATTCATTAGGATTAAGACATGATTCCAATCAATGGCCAAAAGAACTTAAAGGACAAAGAGAAACCAATTCATTTAGGATTAAGACATGATTCCAATCAATGGCCAAAAGAACTTAAAGGACAAAGAGAAACCAATTCATTTAGGATTAAGACATGATTCCAATCAATGGCCAAAAGAACTTAAAGGACAAAGAGAAACCAATTCATTTAGGATTAAGACATGATTCCAATCAATGGCCAAAAGAACTTAAAGGACAAAGAGAAACCAATTCATTTAGGATTAAGACATGATTCCAATCAATGGCCAAAAGAACTTAAAGGACAAAGAGAAACCAATTCATTTAGGATTAAGACATGATTCCAATCAATGGCCAAAAGAACTTAAAGGACAAAGAGAAACCAATTCATTTAGGATTAAGACATGATTCCAATCAATGGCCAAAAGAACTTAAAGGACAAAGAGAAACCAATTCATTAGGATTAAGACATGATTCCAATCAATGGCCAAAAGAACTTAAAGGACAAAGAGAAACCAATTCATTTAGGATTAAGACATGATTCCAATCAATGGCCAAAAGAACTTAAAGGACAAAGAGAAACCAATTCATTAGGATTAAGACATGATTCCAATCAATGGCCAAAAGAACTTAAAGGACAAAGAGAAACCAATTCATTTAGGATTAAGACATGATTCCAATCAATGGCCAAAAGAACTTAAAGGACAAAGAGAAACCAATTCATTTAGGATTAAGACATGATTCCAATCAATGGCCAAAAGAACTTAAAGGACAAAGAGAAACCAATTCATTTAGGATTAAGACATGATTCCAATCAATGGCCAAAAGAACTTAAAGGACATAGAGAAACCAATTCGTTTAGGATTAAGACATGAATCCAATCAATGGCCAAAAGATCTTAAAGGACAAAGAGAAACCAATTCATTTAGGATTAAGACATGATTCCAATCAATGGCCAAAAGAACTTAAAGGACAAAGAGAAACCAATTCATTAGGATTAAGACATGATTCCAATCAATGGCCAAAAGAACTTAAAGGACAAAGAGAAACCAATTCATTTAGGATTAAGACATGATTCCAATCAATGGCCAAAAGAACTTAAAGGACAAAGAGAAACCAATTCATTAGGATTAAGACATGATTCCAATCAATGGCCAAAAGAACTTAAAGGACAAAGAGAAACCAATTCATTAGGATTAAGACATGATTCCAATCAATGGCCAAAAGAACTTAAAGGACAAAGAGAAACCAATTCATTAGGATTAAGACATGATTCCAATCAATGGCCAAAAGAACTTAAAGGACAAAGAGAAACCAATTCATTAGGATTAAGACATGATTCCAATCAATGGCCAAAAGAACTTAAAGGACAAAGAGAAACCAATTCATTAGGATTAAGACATGATTCCAATCAATGGCCAAAAGAACTTAAAGGACAAAGAGAAACCAATTCATTAGGATTAAGACATGATTCCAATCAATGGCCAAAAGAACTTAAAGGACAAAGAGAAACCAATTCATTTAGGATTAAGACATGATTCCAATCAATGGCCAAAAGAACTTAAAGGACAAAGAGAAACCAATTCATTTAGGATTAAGACATGATTCCAATCAATGGCCAAAAGAACTTAAAGGACAAAGAGAAACCAATTCATTTAGGATTAAGACATGATTCCAATCAATGGCCAAAAGAACTTAAAGGACAAAGAGAAACCAATTCATTAGGATTAAGACATGATTCCAATCAATGGCCAGAAGAACTTAATGGACAAAGAGGAACCAATTCATTTAGGATTAAGACATGATTCCAATCAATGGCCAAAAGAACTTAAAGGACAAAGCGAAACCAATTCATTAGGGATTAAGACATGGTTGGAATCAATGGCCAAAAGTACTTAAAGGACAAAGAAAAACCAATTCATTAGGATTAAGACATGATTCCAATCAATGGCCAAAAGAACTTAAAGGACAAAGAGAAACCAATTCATTTAGGATTAAGACATGATTCCAATCAATGGCCAAAAGAACTTAAAGGACAAAGAGAAACCAATTCATTAGGATTAAGACATGATTCCAATCAATGGCCAAAAGAACTTAAAGGACAAAGAGAAACCAATTCATTTAGGATTAAGACATGATTCCAATCAATGGCCAAAAGAACTTAAAGGACAAAGAGAAACCAATTCATTTAGGATTAAGACATGATTCCAATCAATGGCCAAAAGAACTTAAAGGACAAAGAGAAACCAATTCATTTAGGATTAAGACATGATTCCAATCAATGGCCAAAAGAACTTAAAGGACAAAGAGAAACCAATTCATTTTAGGATTAAGACATGATTCCAATCAATGGCCAAAAGAACTTAAAGGACAAAGAGAAACCAATTCATTTAGGATTAAGACATGATTCCAATCAATGGCCAAAAGAACTTAAAGGACAAAGAGAAACCAATTCATTAGGATTAAGACATGATTCCAATCAATGGCCAAAAGAACTTAAAGGACAAAGAGAAACCAATTCATTTAGGATTAAGACATGATTCCAATCAATGGCCAAAAGAACTTAAAGGACAAAGAGAAACCAATTCATTTAGGATTAAGACATGATTCCAATCAATGGCCAAAAGAACTTAAAGGACAAAGAGAAACCAATTCATTTAGGATTAAGACATGATTCCAATCAATGGCCAAAAGAACTTAAAGGACAAAGAGAAACCAATTCATTAGGATTAAGACATGATTCCAATCAATGGCCAAAAGAACTTAAAGGACAAAGAGAAACCAATTCATTTAGGATTAAGACATGATTCCAATCAATGGCCAAAAGAACTTAAAGGACAAAGAGAAACCAATTCATTTAGGATTAAGACATGATTCCAATCAATGGCCAAAAGAACTTAAAGGACAAAGAGAAACCAATTCATTTAGGATTAAGACATGATTCCAATCAATGGCCAAAAGAACTTAAAGGACAAAGAGAAACCAATTCATTTAGGATTAAGACATGATTCCAATCAATGGCCAAAAGAACTTAAAGGACAAAGAGAAACCAATTCATTAGGATTAAGACATGATTCCAATCAATGGCCAAAAGAACTTAAAGGACAAAGAGAAACCAATTCATTAGGATTAAGACATGATTCCAATCAATGGCCAAAAGAACTTAAAGGACAAAGAGAAACCAATTCATTTAGGATTAAGACATGATTCCAATCAATGGCCAAAAGAACTTAAAGGACAAAGAGAAACCAATTCATTTAGGATTAAGACATGATTCCAATCAATGGCCAAAAGAACTTAAAGGACAAAGAGAAACCAATTCATTTAGGATTAAGACATGATTCCAATCAATGGCCAAAAGAACTTAAAGGACAAAGAGAAACCAATTCATTAGGATTAAGACATGATTCCAATCAATGGCCAAAAGAACTTAAAGGACAAAGAGAAACCAATTCATTAGGATTAAGACATGATTCCAATCAATGGCCAAAAGAACTTAAAGGACAAAGAGAAACCAATTCATTAGGATTAAGACATGATTCCAATCAATGGCCAAAAGAACTTAAAGGACAAAGAGAAACCAATTCATTAGGATTAAGACATGATTCCAATCAATGGCCAAAAGAACTTAAAGGACAAAGAGAAACCAATTCATTTAGGATTAAGACATGATTCCAATCAATGGCCAAAAGAACTTAAAGGACAAAGAGAAACCAATTCATTAGGATTAAGACATGATTCCAATCAATGGCCAAAAGAACTTAAAGGACAAAGAGAAACCAATTCATTAGGATTAAGACATGATTCCAATCAATGGCCAAAAGAACTTAAAGGACAAAGAGAAACCAATTCATTAGGATTAAGACATGATTCCAATCAATGGCCAAAAGAACTTAAAGGACAAAGAGAAACCAATTCATTAGGATTAAGACATGATTCCAATCAATGGCCAAAAGAACTTAAAGGACAAAGAGAAACCAATTCATTAGGATTAAGACATGATTCCAATCAATGGCCAAAAGAACTTAAAGGACAAAGAGAAACCAATTCATTTAGGATTAAGACATGATTCCAATCAATGGCCAAAAGAACTTAAAGGACAAAGAGAAACCAATTCATTTAGGATTAAGACATGATTCCAATGAATGGCCAAAAGAACTTGAAGGACAAAGAGAAACCAATTCATTTAGGATTAAGACATGATTCCAATCAATGGCCAAAAGAACTTAAAGGACAAAGAGAAACCAATTCATTTAGGATTAAGACATGATTCCAATCAATGGCCAAAAGAACTTAAAGGACAAAGAGAAACCAATTCATTTAGGATTAAGACATGATTCCAATCAATGGCCAAAAGAACTTAAAGGACAAAGAGAAACCAATTCATTAGGATTAAGACATGATTCCAATCAATGGCCAAAAGAACTTAAAGGACAAAGAGAAACCAATTCATTAGGATTAAGACATGATTCCAATCAATGGCCAAAAGAACTTAAAGGACAAAGAGAAACCAATTCATTTAGGATTAAGACATGATTCCAATCAATGGCCAAAAGAACTTAAAGGACAAAGAGAAACCAATTCATTTAGGATTAAGACATGATTCCAATCAATGGCCAAAAGAACTTAAAGGACAAAGAGAAACCAATTCATTTAGGATTAAGACATGATTCCAATCAATGGCCAAAAGAACTTAAAGGACAAAGAGAAACCAATTCATTAGGATTAAGACATGATTCCAATCAATGGCCAAAAGAACTTAAAGGACAAAGAGAAACCAATTCATTAGGATTAAGACATGATTCCAATCAATGGCCAAAAGAACTTAAAGGACAAAGAGAAACCAATTCATTTAGGATTAAGACATGATTCCAATCAATGGCCAAAAGAACTTAAAGGACAAAGAGAAACCAATTCATTTAGGATTAAGACATGATTCCAATCAATGGCCAAAAGAACTTAAAGGACAAAGAGAAACCAATTCATTTAGGATTAAGACATGATTCCAATCAATGGCCAAAAGAACTTAAAGGACAAAGAGAAACCAATTCATTAGGATTAAGACATGATTCCAATCAATGGCCAAAAGAACTTAAAGGACAAAGAGAAACCAATTCATTTAGGATTAAGACATGATTCCAATCAATGGCCAAAAGAACTTAAAGGACAAAGAGAAACCAATTCATTAGGATTAAGACATGATTCCAATCAATGGCCAAAAGAACTTAAAGGACAAAGAGAAACCAATTCATTTAGGATTAAGACATGATTCCAATCAATGGCCAAAAGAACTTAAAGGACAAAGAGAAACCAATTCATTTAGGATTAAGACATGATTCCAATCAATGGCCAAAAGAACTTAAAGGACAAAGAGAAACCAATTCATTTAGGATTAAGACATGATTCCAATCAATGGCCAAAAGAACTTAAAGGACAAAGAGAAACCAATTCATTAGGATTAAGACATGATTCCAATCAATGGCCAAAAGAACTTAAAGGACAAAGAGAAACCAATTCATTAGGATTAAGACATGATTCCAATCAATGGCCAAAAGAACTTAAAGGACAAAGAGAAACCAATTCATTAGGATTAAGACATGATTCCAATCAATGGCCAAAAGAACTTAAAGGACAAAGAGAAACCAATTCATTTAGGATTAAGACATGATTCCAATCAATGGCCAAAAGAACTTAAAGGACAAAGAGAAACCAATTCATTTAGGATTAAGACATGATTCCAATCAATGGCCAAAAGAACTTAAAGGACAAAGAGAAACCAATTCATTAGGATTAAGACATGATTCCAATCAATGGCCAAAAGAACTTAAAGGACAAAGAGAAACCAATTCATTTAGGATTAAGACATGATTCCAATCAATGGCCAAAAGAACTTAAAGGACAAAGAGAAACCAATTCATTTAGGATTAAGACATGATTCCAATCAATGGCCAAAAGAACTTAAAGGACAAAGAGAAACCAATTCATTTAGGATTAAGACATGATTCCAATCAATGGCCAAAAGAACTTAAAGGACAAAGAGAAACCAATTCATTTAGGATTAAGACATGATTCCAATCAATGGCCAAAAGAACTTAAAGGACAAAGAGAAACCAATTCATTAGGATTAAGACATGATTCCAATCAATGGCCAAAAGAACTTAAAGGACAAAGAGAAACCAATTCATTTAGGATTAAGACATGATTCCAATCAATGGCCAAAAGAACTTAAAGGACAAAGAGAAACCAATTCATTAGGATTAAGACATGATTCCAATCAATGGCCAAAAGAACTTAAAGGACAAAGAGAAACCAATTCATTTAGGATTAAGACATGATTCCAATCAATGGCCAAAAGAACTTAAAGGACAAAGAGAAACCAATTCATTAGGATTAAGACATGATTCCAATCAATGGCCAAAAGAACTTAAAGGACAAAGAGAAACCAATTCATTTAGGATTAAGACATGATTCCAATCAATGGCCAAAAGAACTTAAAGGACAAAGAGAAACCAATTCATTAGGATTAAGACATGATTCCAATCAATGGCCAAAAGAACTTAAAGGACAAAAAGAAACCAATTCATTTAGGATTAAGACATGATTCCAATCAATGGCCCAAAGAACTTAAAGGACAAAGAGAAACCAATTCATTTAGGATTAAGACATGATTCCAATCAATGGCCAAAAGAACTTAAAGGACAAAGAGAAACCAATTCATTAGGATTAAGACATGATTCCAATCAATGGCCAAAAGAACTTAAAGGACAAAGAGAAACCAATTCATTAGGATTAAGACATGATTCCAATCAATGGCCAAAAGAACTTAAAGGACAAAGAGAAACCAATTCATTTAGGATTAAGACATGATTCCAATCAAGGGCCAAAAGAACTTAATGGACAAAGAGAAACCAATTCATTTAGGATTAAGACATGATTCCAATGAATGGCCAAAAGAACTTGAAGGACAAAGAGAAACCAATTCATTTAGGATTAAGACATGATTCCAATCAGTGGCCAACAAAACTTAAAGAACAAAGTGAAACCAATCCGTTAAGGATTAATACATGGTTCCAATCAATGCCCAAAATAACTTAAAGGACAGAGAGGAACCAATTCATTAGGATTAAGACATGATTCCAATCAATGGCCAAAAGAACTTAAAGGACAAAGAGAAACCAATTCATTAGGATTAAGACATGATTCCAATCAACGGCCAAAAGAACTTAAAGGACAAAGAGAAACCAATTCATTTAGAATTAAGACATGTTTCCAATCGATGGCCAAAAGAAGTCAAAGGACAAAGAGAAACCAATTCATTTAGCATTAAGACATGATTCCAATCGGTGGCCAACAAAACTTAAAGAACAAAGTGAAACCAATCCATTAGGATTAAGACATGATTCCAATCAATGGCCAAAAGAACTTAAAGGACAAAGAGAAACCAATTCATTTAGGATTAAGACATGATTCCAATCAATGGCCAAAAGAACTTAAAGGACAAAGAGAAACCAATTCATTTAGGATTAAGACATGATTCCAATCAATGGCCAAAAGAACTTAAAGGACAAAGAGAAACCAATTCATTTAGGATTAAGACATGATTCCAATCAATGGCAAAAAGACCTTAATGGACAAAGAGAAACCAATTCATTAGGATTAAGACATGATTCCAATCAATGGCCAAAAGAACTTAAAGGACAAAGAGAAACCAATTCATTTAGGATTAAGACATGATTCCAATCAATGGCCAAAAGAACTTAAAGGACAAAGAGAAACCAATTCATTTAGGATTAAGACATGATTCCAATCAATGGCCAAAAGAACTTAAAGGACAAAGAGAAACCAATTCATTTAGGATTAAGACATGATTCCAATCAATGGCCAAAAGAACTTAAAGGACAAAGAGAAACCAATTCATTAGGATTAAGACATGATTCCAATCAATGGCCAAAAGAACTTAAAGGACAAAGAGAAACCAATTCATTAGGATTAAGACATGATTCCAATCAATGGCCAAAAGAACTTAAAGGACAAAGAGAAACCAATTCATTTAGGATTAAGACATGATTCCAATCAATGGCCAAAAGAACTTAAAGGACAAAGAGAAACCAATTCATTAGGATTAAGACATGATTCCAATCAATGGCCAAAAGAACTTAAAGGACAAAGAGAAACCAATTCATTAGGATTAAGACATGATTCCAATCAATGGCCAAAAGAACTTAAAGGACAAAGAGAAACCAATTCATTTAGGATTAAGACATGATTCCAATCAATGGCCAAAAGAACTTAAAGGACAAAGAGAAACCAATTCATTAGGATTAAGACATGATTCCAATCAATGGCCAAAAGAACTTAAAGGACAAAGAGAAACCAATTCATTTAGGATTAAGACATGATTCCAATCAATGGCCAAAAGAACTTAAAGGACAAAGAGAAACCAATTCATTTAGGATTAAGACATGATTCCAATCAATGGCCAAAAGAACTTAAAGGACAAAGAGAAACCAATTCATTTAGGATTAAGACATGATTCCAATCAATGGCCAAAAGAACTTAAAGGACAAAGAGAAACCAATTCATTAGGATTAAGACATGATTCCAATCAATGGCCAAAAGAACTTAAAGGACAAAGAGAAACCAATTCATTAGGATTAAGACATGATTCCAATCAATGGCCAAAAGAACTTAAAGGACAAAGAGAAACCAATTCATTTAGGATTAAGACATGATTCCAATCAATGGCCAAAAGAACTTAAAGGACAAAGAGAAACCAATTCATTAGGATTAAGACATGATTCCAATCAATGGCCAAAAGAACTTAAAGGACAAAGAGAAACCAATTCATTTAGGATTAAGACATGATTCCAATCAATGGCCAAAAGAACTTAAAGGACAAAGAGAAACCAATTCATTTAGGATTAAGACATGATTCCAATCAATGGCCAAAAGAACTTAAAGGACAAAGAGAAACCAATTCATTACGGATTAAGACATGATTCCAATCAATGGCCAAAAGAACTTAAAGGACAAAGAGAAACCAATTCATTAGGATTAAGACATGATTCCAATCAATGGCCAAAAGAACTTAAAGGACAAAGAGAAACCAATTCATTAGGATTAAGACATGATTCCAATCAATGGCCAAAAGAACTTAAAGGACAAAGAGAAACCAATTCATTAGGATTAAGACATGATTCCAATCAATGGCCAAAAGAACTTAAAGGACAAAGAGAAACCAATTCATTAGGATTAAGACATGATTCCAATCAATGGCCAAAAGAACTTAAAGGACAAAGAGAAACCAATTCATTTAGGATTAAGACATGATTCCAATCAATGGCCAAAAGAACTTAAAGGACAAAGAGAAACCAATTCATTTAGGATTAAGACATGATTCCAATCAATGGCCAAAAGAACTTAAAGGACAAAGAGAAACCAATTCATTAGGATTAAGACATGATTCCAATCAATGGCCAAAAGAACTTAAAGGACAAAGAGAAACCAATTCATTTAGGATTAAGACATGATTCCAATCAATGGCCAAAAGAACTTAAAGGACAAAGAGAAACCAATTCATTAGGATTAAGACATGATTCCAATCAATGGCCAAAAGAACTTAAAGGACAAAGAGAAACCAATTCATTAGGATTAAGACATGATTCCAATCAATGGCCAAAAGAACTTAAAGGACAAAGAGAAACCAATTCATTTAGGATTAAGACATGATTCCAATCAATGGCCAAAAGAACTTAAAGGACAAAGAGAAACCAATTCATTAGGATTAAGACATGATTCCAATCAATGGCCAAAAGAACTTAAAGGACAAAGAGAAACCAATTCATTAGGATTAAGACATGATTCCAATCAATGGCCAAAAGAACTTAAAGGACAAAGAGAAACCAATTCATTTAGGATTAAGACATGATTCCAATCAATGGCCAAAAGAACTTAAAGGACAAAGAGAAACCAATTCATTAGGATTAAGACATGATTCCAATCAATGGCCAAAAGAACTTAAAGGACAAAGAGAAACCAATTCATTAGGATTAAGACATGATTCCAATCAATGGCCAAAAGAACTTAAAGGACAAAGAGAAACCAATTCATTTAGGATTAAGACATGATTCCAATCAATGGCCAAAAGAACTTAAAGGACAAAGAGAAACCAATTCATTTAGGATTAAGACATGATTCCAATCAATGGCCAAAAGAACTTAAAGGACAAAGAGAAACCAATTCATTAGGATTAAGACATGATTCCAATCAATGGCCAAAAGAACTTAAAGGACAAAGAGAAACCAATTCATTTAGGATTAAGACATGATTCCAATCAATGGCCAAAAGAACTTAAAGGACAAAGAGAAACCAATTCATTAGGATTAAGACATGATTCCAATCAATGGCCAAAAGAACTTAAAGGACAAAGAGAAACCAATTCATTTAGGATTAAGACATGATTCCAATCAATGGCCAAAAGAACTTAAAGGACAAAGAGAAACCAATTCATTAGGATTAAGACATGATTCCAATCAATGGCCAAAAGAACTTAAAGGACAAAGAGAAACCAATTCATTTAGGATTAAGACATGATTCCAATCAATGGCCAAAAGAACTTAAAGGACAAAGAGAAACCAATTCATTAGGATTAAGACATGATTCCAATCAATGGCCAAAAGAACTTAAAGGACAAAGAGAAACCAATTCATTAGGATTAAGACATGATTCCAATCAATGGCCAAAAGAACTTAAAGGACAAAGAGAAACCAATTCATTTAGGATTAAGACATGATTCCAATCAATGGCCAAAAGAACTTAAAGGACAAAGAGAAACCAATTCATTAGGATTAAGACATGATTCCAATCAATGGCCAAAAGAACTTAAAGGACAAAGAGAAACCAATTCATTTAGGATTAAGACATGATTCCAATCAATGGCCAAAAGAACTTAAAGGACAAAGAGAAACCAATTCATTAGGATTAAGACATGATTCCAATCAATGGCCAAAAGAACTTAAAGGACAAAGAGAAACCAATTCATTTAGGATTAAGACATGATTCCAATCAATGGCCAAAAGAACTTAAAGGACAAAGAGAAACCAATTCATTAGGATTAAGACATGATTCCAATCAATGGCCAAAAGAACTTAAAGGACAAAGAGAAACCAATTCATTTAGGATTAAGACATGATTCCAATCAATGGCCAAAAGAACTTAAAGGACAAAGAGAAACCAATTCATTAGGATTAAGACATGATTCCAATCAATGGCCAAAAGAACTTAAAGGACAAAGAGAAACCAATTCATTAGGATTAAGACATGATTCCAATCAATGGCCAAAAGAACTTAAAGGACAAAGAGAAACCAATTCATTAGGATTAAGACATGATTCCAATCAATGGCCAAAAGAACTTAAAGGACAAAGAGAAACCAATTCATTAGGATTAAGACATGATTCCAATCAATGGCCAAAAGAACTTAAAGGACAAAGAGAAACCAATTCATTAGGATTAAGACATGATTCCAATCAATGGCCAAAAGAACTTAAAGGACAAAGAGAAACCAATTCATTTAGGATTAAGACATGATTCCAATCAATGGCCAAAAGAACTTAAAGGACAAAGAGAAACCAATTCATTAGGATTAAGACATGATTCCAATCAATGGCCAAAAGAACTTAAAGGACAAAGAGAAACCAATTCATTAGGATTAAGACATGATTCCAATCAATGGCCAAAAGAACTTAAAGGACAAAGAGAAACCAATTCATTTAGGATTAAGACATGATTCCAATCAATGGCCAAAAGAACTTAAAGGACAAAGAGAAACCAATTCATTAGGATTAAGACATGATTCCAATCAATGGCCAAAAGAACTTAAAGGACAAAGAGAAACCAATTCATTAGGATTAAGACATGATTCCAATCAATGGCCAAAAGAACTTAAAGGACAAAGAGAAACCAATTCATTTAGGATTAAGACATGATTCCAATCAATGGCCAAAAGAACTTAAAGGACAAAGAGAAACCAATTCATTTAGGATTAAGACATGATTCCAATCAATGGCCAAAAGAACTTAAAGGACAAAGAGAAACCAATTCATTAGGATTAAGACATGATTCCAATCAATGGCCAAAAGAACTTAAAGGACAAAGAGAAACCAATTCATTAGGATTAAGACATGATTCCAATCAATGGCCAAAAGAACTTAAAGGACAAAGAGAAACCAATTCATTTAGGATTAAGACATGATTCCAATCAATGGCCAAAAGAACTTAAAGGACAAAGAGAAACCAATTCATTAGGATTAAGACATGATTCCAATCAATGGCCAAAAGAACTTAAAGGACAAAGAGAAACCAATTCATTTAGGATTAAGACATGATTCCAATCAATGGCCAAAAGAACTTAAAGGACAAAGAGAAACCAATTCATTTAGGATTAAGACATGATTCCAATCAATGGCCAAAAGAACTTAAAGGACAAAGAGAAACCAATTCATTTAGGATTAAGACATGATTCCAATCAATGGCCAAAAGAACTTAAAGGACAAAGAGAAACCAATTCATTTAGGATTAAGACATGATTCCAATCAATGGCCAAAAGAACTTAAAGGACAAAGAGAAACCAATTCATTAGGATTAAGACATGATTCCAATCAATGGCCAAAAGAACTTAAAGGACAAAGAGAAACCAATTCATTTAGGATTAAGACATGATTCCAATCAATGGCCAAAAGAACTTAAAGGACAAAGAGAAACCAATTCATTAGGATTAAGACATGATTCCAATCAATGGCCAAAAGAACTTAAAGGACAAAGAGAAACCAATTCATTAGGATTAAGACATGATTCCAATCAATGGCCAAAAGAACTTAAAGGACAAAGAGAAACCAATTCATTAGGATTAAGACATGATTCCAATCAATGGCCAAAAGAACTTAAAGGACAAAGAGAAACCAATTCATTAGGATTAAGACATGATTCCAATCAATGGCCAAAAGAACTTAAAGGACAAAGAGAAACCAATTCATTTAGGATTAAGACATGATTCCAATCAATGGCCAAAAGAACTTAAAGGACAAAGAGAAACCAATTCATTTAGGATTAAGACATGATTCCAATCAATGGCCAAAAGAACTTAAAGGACAAAGAGAAACCAATTCATTTAGGATTAAGACATGATTCCAATCAATGGCCAAAAGAACTTAAAGGACAAAGAGAAACCAATTCATTAGGATTAAGACATGATTCCAATCAATGGCCAAAAGAACTTAAAGGACAAAGAGAAACCAATTCATTTAGGATTAAGACATGATTCCAATCAATGGCCAAAAGAACTTAAAGGACAAAGAGAAACCAATTCATTTAGGATTAAGACATGATTCCAATCAATGGCCAAAAGAACTTAAAGGACAAAGAGAAACCAATTCATTAGGATTAAGACATGATTCCAATCAATGGCCAAAAGAACTTAAAGGACAAAGAGAAACCAATTCATTTAGGATTAAGACATGATTCCAATCAATGGCCAAAAGAACTTAAAGGACAAAGAGAAACCAAGTCATTTAGGATTAAGACATGATTCCAATCAATGGCCAAAAGAACTTAAAGGACAAAGAGAAACCAATTCATTTAGGATTAAGACATGATTCCAATCAATGGCCAAAAGAACTTAAAGGACAAAGAGAAACCAATTCATTTAGGATTAAGACATGATTCCAATCAATGGCCAAAAGAACTTAAAGGACAAAGAGAAACCAATTCATTAGGATTAAGACATGATTCCAATCAATGGCCAAAAGAACTTAAAGGACAAAGAGAAACCAATTCATTTAGGATTAAGACATGATTCCAATCAATGGCCAAAAGAACTTAAAGGACAAAGAGAAACCAATTCATTAGGATTAAGACATGATTCCAATCAATGGCCAAAAGAACTTAAAGGACAAAGAGAAACCAATTCATTTAGGATTAAGACATGATTCCAATCAGTGGCCAAAAGAACTTAAAGGACAAAGAGAAACCAAGTCATTAGGATTAAGACATGATTCCAATCAATGGCCAAAAGAACTTAAAGGACAAAGAGAAACCAATTCATTAGGATTAAGACATGATTCCAATCAATGGCCAAAAGAACTTAAAGGACAAAGAGAAACCAATTCATTTAGGATTAAGACATGATTCCAATCAATGGCCAAAAGAACTTAAAGGACAAAGAGAAACCAATTCATTTAGGATTAAGACATGATTCCAATCAATGGCCAAAAGAACTTAAAGGACAAAGAGAAACCAATTCATTTAGGATTAAGACATGATTCCAATCAATGGCCAAAAGAACTTAAAGGACAAAGAGAAACCAATTCATTAGGATTAAGACATGATTCCAATCAATGGCCAAAAGAACTTAAAGGACAAAGAGAAACCAAGTCATTACGGATTAAGACATGATTCCAATCAATGGCCAAAAGAACTTAAAGGACAAAGAGAAACCAATTCATTTAGGATTAAGACATGATTCCAATCAATGGCCAAAAGAACTTAAAGGACAAAGAGAAACCAATTCATTTAGGATTAAGACATGATTCCAATCAATGGCCAAAAGAACTTAAAGGACAAAGAGAAACCAATTCATTAGGATTAAGACATGATTCCAATCAATGGCCAAAAGAACTTAAAGGACAAAGAGAAACCAATTCATTTAGGATTAAGACATGATTCCAATCAATGGCCAAAAGAACTTAAAGGACAAAGAGAAACCAATTCATTTAGGATTAAGACATGATTCCAATCAATGGCCAAAAGAACTTAAAGGACAAAGAGAAACCAATTCATTAGGATTAAGACATGATTCCAATCAATGGCCAAAAGAACTTAAAGGACAAAGAGAAACCAATTCATTTAGGATTAAGACATGATTCCAATCAATGGCCAAAAGAACTTAAAGGACAAAGAGAAACCAATTCATTTAGGATTAAGACATGATTCCAATCAATGGCCAAAAGAACTTAAAGGACAAAGAGAAACCAATTCATTAGGATTAAGACATGATTCCAATCAATGGCCAAAAGAACTTAAAGGACAAAGAGAAACCAATTCATTTAGGATTAAGACATGATTCCAATCAATGGCCAAAAGAACTTAAAGGACAAAGAGAAACCAATTCATTTAGGATTAAGACATGATTCCAATCAATGGCCAAAAGAACTTAAAGGACAAAGAGAAACCAATTCATTTAGGATTAAGACATGATTCCAATCAATGGCCAAAGAACTTAAAGGACAAAGAGAAACCAATTCATTTAGGATTAAGACATGATTCCAATCAATGGCCAAAAGAACTTAAAGGACAAAGAGAAACCAATTCATTTAGGATTAAGACATGATTCCAATCAATGGCCAAAAGAACTTAAAGGACAAAGAGAAACCAATTCATTAGGATTAAGACATGATTCCAATCAATGGCCAAAAGAAACTTAAAGGACAAAGAGAAACCAAGTCATTACGGATTAAGACATGATTCCATTCAATGCCAAAAAGAACATGAAGGACAAAGAGAAACCAATTCATTAAGGATTAAGACATGTTTCCAATCAATGGCCAAAAGAACTTAAAGGACAAAGAGAAACCAATTCATTTAGGATTAAGACATGATTCCAATCAATGGCCAAAAGAACTTAAAGGACAAAGAGAAACCAATTCATTTAGGATTAAGACATGATTCCAATCAACGGCCAAAAGGACTTAAAGGACAAAGAGTAACCAATTCAGTTAGGATTAAGACATGATTCCAATCAATGGCCAAAAGAACTTAAAGGACAAATAGAAACCAATTCATTAGGATTAAGACATGATTCCAATCAATGGCCAAAAGAACTTAAAGGACAAAGAGAAACCAATTCATTAGGATTAAGACATGATTCCAATCAATGGCCAAAAGAACTTAAAGGACAAAGAGAACCCAATTCATTTAGGATTAAGACATGATTCCAATCAATGGCCAAAAGAACTTAAAGGACAAAGAGAAACCAATTCATTTAGGATTAAGACATGATTCCAATCAATGGCCAAAAGAACTTAAAGGACAAAGAGAAACCAATTCATTAGGATTAAGACATGATTCCAATCAATGGCCAAAAGAACTTAAAGGACAAAGAGAAACCAATTCATTTAGGATTAAGACATGATTCCAATCAATGGCCAAAAGAACTTAAAGGACAAAGAGAAACCAATTCATTTAGGATTAAGACATGATTCCAATCAATGGCCAAAAGAACTTAAAGGACAAAGAGAAACCAATTCATTTAGGATTAAGACATGATTCCAATCAATGGCCAAAAGAACTTAAAGGACAAAGAGAAACCAATTCATTAAGGATTAAGACATGATTCCAATCAATGGCCAAAAGAACTTAAAGGACAAAGAGAAACCAATTCATTTAGGATTAAGACATGATTCCAATCAATGGCCAAAAGAACTTAAAGGACAAAGAGAAACCAATTCATTAGGATTAAGACATGATTCCAATCAATGGCCAAAAGAACTTAAAGGACAAAGAGAAACCAATTCATTTAGGATTAAGACATGATTCCAATCAATGGCCAAAAGAACTTAAAGGACAAAGAGAAACCAATTCATTAGGATTAAGACATGATTCCAATCAATGGCCAAAAGAACTTAAAGGACAAAGAGCAACCACTTTATTTAGTATTAAGACATGTTTTCCAATCAATGTCCAAAAGTAGTTAAAGGACAAAGAGAAACCAAATCATTAGGATTAAGACATGTTTGCAATGAATGGCCAAAAGAACTTAAAGGACAAAGAGAAACTAATTCATTTAGGATTAAGACATGATTCCAATCAATGGCCAAAAGAACTTAAAGGACAAAGAGAAACCAATTCATTAGGATTAAGACATGATTCCAATCAATGGCCAAAAGAACTTAAAGGACAAAGAGAAACCAAGTCATTACGGATTAAGACATGATTCCAATCAACGGCCAAGAAAACTTAAAGGACAAAGAGAAACCAATTCATTTAGAATTAAGACATGTTTTCCAATCAATGTCCAAAAGAAGTTAAAGGACAAAGAGAAAAGAGAAACCAATTCCTTGAGGATTAAGACTAGATTCCAATCAATGGCCAAAAGAACTTAAAGGACAAAGAGAAACCAATTCATTTAGGATTAAGACATGTTTCCAATGAATGGCCAAAAGAACTTAAAGGACAAAGAGAAACCAATTCATTTAGGGTTAAGACATGTTTCCAATCAATCGCCAAAAGAACTTAAAGGGCAAAGAGAAACCAAGTCCTTACGGATTAAGACATGATTGCAATCAAGGGCCAAAAGAACTTAGCGGACAAAGAGAAACCAATTCATTTAGGATTAAGACATGATTCCAATCAATGGCCAAAAGAACTTAAAGGACAAAGCGAAACCAATTCATTAAGGATTAAGACATGGTTCCAATCAATGGCCAAAAGAGCTTAAAGGACAAAGAAAAACCAATTCATTAGGATTAAGACATGATTCCAATCAATGGCCAAAAGAACTTAAAGGACAAAGAGAAACCAAGTCATTACGGATTATGACATGATTCCAATCAATGGCCAAAAGAACTTAAAGGACAAAGAGAAACCAGTTGATTTAAGATTAAGACATGATTCCAATCAAGGGCCAAAAGAACTTAAAGGACAAAGAGAAACCAAGTTGATTTAAGATTAAGACATGATTCCAATCAAGGGCCAAAAGAACTTAAAGGACAAAGAGAAATCGAGTCATTGCGGATTAAGACATGATTCCAATCAAGGGCCAAAATAACTTTAAGGACAAAGCGAAACCAATTCATTAAGGATTAAGGCATGGTTCCAATCAATGGCCAAAAGAACTTAAAGGGCAAGGAGAAACCAATTCATTTAGGATCAAGACATGTTTCCAATCAATGGCCAAAAGAACTTAAAGGACAAAGAGAAACCAAGTCATTTCGGATTAAGACATGATTCCAATCAATGGCCAAAAGAACTTAAAGGACAAAGAGAAACCAATTCATTTAGGATTAAGACACGATTCCAATCAATGGCCAAAAGAACTTAAAGGACAAAGCGAAACCAATTCATTTAGGATTAAGACATGTTTCCAATCAATGGCCAAAAGAACTTAAAGGACAAAGAGAAACCAATTCATTAGGATTAAGACATGATTCCAATCAATGGCCAAAAGAACTTAAAGGACAAAGAGAAACCAATTCATTAGGATTAAGACATGATTCCAATCAATGGCCAAAAGAACTTAAAGGACAAAGAGAAACCAATTCATTAGGATTAAGACATGATTCCAATCAATGGCCAAAAGAACTTAAAGGACAAAGAGAAACCAATTCATTCGGATTAAGACATGATTCCAATCAATGGCCAAAAGAACTTAAAGGATAAAGAGAAACCAAGTCATTTCGGATTAAGACATGATTCCAATCAATGGCCAAAAGAACTTAAAGGACAAAGCGAAACCAATTCATTAAGGATTAAGACATGATTCCAATCAATGGCCAAAAGAACTTAAAGGACAAAGAGAAACCAATTCATTTAGGATTAAGACATGATTCCAATCAATGGCCAAAAAGAACTTAAAGGACAAAGAGAAACCAATTCATTTAGGATTAAGACATGATTCCAATCAATGGCCAAAAGAACTTAAAGGACAAAGAGAAACCAATTCATTTAGGATTAAGACATGATTCCAATCAATGGCCAAAAGAACTTAAAGGACAAAGAGAAACCAATTCATTTAGGATTAAGACATGATTCCAATCAATGGCCAAAAGAACTTAAAGGACAAAGAGAAACCAATTCATTTAGGATTAAGACATGTTTCCAATCAATGGCCAAAAGAACTTAAAGGACAAAGAGAAACCAATTCATTTAGGCTTAAGACATGATTCCAATCAATGGCCAAAAGAACTTGAAGGACAAGGCAAAACCAATTCGTTAAGGATTAAGACATGATTCCAATCAATGGCCAAGAGAACTTATAGGATAAAGAGAAACCAATTCGTTACGGATTAAGACATGATTCCAATCAATGGCCAAAAGAACTTAAAGGACAAAGAGAGGATTAAGATATGATTCCAATCAATGGCCAAAAGAACTTAAAGGATAAAGAGAAACCAAGTCATTACGGATTAAGACATGATTCCAATCAATGGCCAAAAGAACTTAAAGGACAAAGCGAAACCAATTCATTAAGGAGTAAGACATGGTTCTAATCAATGACAAAAATAACTTCAAGGACAAAGAGAAATCGAGTCATTGCGGATTAAGACATGATTCTAATCAAGGGAGAAAAGAACTTAATGGACAAAGAGAAACCAATTCATTTAGGATTAAGACCCTTGATTCCGATCGATGGTAAGAACTTAAAGGACAAAGCGAAACCAATTCATTAAGAAGTTAAGACATGGTTTCCAATTGATGGCCAAAAGAGCTTAAAGGACAATGAGAAACCAAGTCATTAGGATTAAGACATGATTCCAATCAGCGGTAGAAAGAAGCTTATAAAGGACAATGACAGCCAAGTTAATTTCAAGGATTAAGGCGTGGTTCCAATATATGCCCAAAAAGAACTTAAAGGACAAAGAGAAAGTAATTCATTACGGATTCAGGCATAGATTCCGATCAGTGTAAAAGAACTTAAAGGACAAATGGAAACCTTGATTCATTAAGGATTAAGACATGGTTCCAATCATTGGCCAAAAGAAGCTTGAGGACAAAGCAGAAAGCCAAATTCGTTAAAGGATTAAGAGAAATGGTTCCAATCAATGGCCTTAAGGCTTAAAGGACAAAGAGAAAACAAGTCATTCACGGATTAAGACATGAGTTCAATCAATGGCCAACGACGAAACTTAAAGGACAATGAGAAATCAATTCATTTTAGGATTAAGTGATGATTCCAGATGAATGGCTAGAAAAGAGCTTAAAGGACAATGACGAAGCAGTTCATGTAGAGATTAAAGCGTGATTTAGAAATCAATGGCGAAAGAACCCAAGGACAAAGAGAAACCAAGTGTCATTACGATTATGGCATGATTCCAATCAATGCCCAAAAGAACTTAAAGGACAAAGAGAATCCAAGTCATTACGGATTATGGCAAGATTCCAATCAATGAGTAATGGGACCTAAAGGACAAAGAGAATCCAATTCATTTAGGATTACGATATGATTCCAATCAATGGCCAAAAGAACTTAAAGGAAAAAGAGGAACCAAGCCATTATGGATTAAGACATGATTCCAATCAAGGGCCAAAAGAACTTAAAGGACAAAGCGAAACCAATTCATTAAGGATTAAGACATGTTTCCAATCAATGGCCAAAAGAACTTAAAGGACAAAAGAGAAACCAAGTCATTACGGATTAAGACAAGACATGATTCCAATGAATGGCCAAAAGAACTTAAAGGACAAAGCGAAACCAATTCGTGGGATTAAGACATGGTTCTGATCAATTGCGAAAAGAACTTGAGGACAAAAAGAAAAACCAAGTCATTCACAGTTAGGCGTGAGTTCAATCAACGGCCAAAGAGAACTTAAAGGACAAAGAGAAACCAATTCATTTAGAATTAAGACATGTTTCCAATCAATGGCCAAAAGAACTTAAAAGACAAAGAGAAACCAAGTCATTGCGGATTATGATATGATTCCAATCAATGGCCAAAAGAACTTAAAGGACAAAGCGAAACAAATTCATTAAGGATGAAGACATTGTTCCAATCAATCGCCAAAAGAACTTCAAGGACAAAGAGAAACCAAGTCATTACGGATTAAGACATGAGTTCAATCAACGGCCAAAAGAACTTAAAGGACAAAGCGAAACCAATTCATTAAGGATTAAGACATGGTTTCAATATATGGCCCAAAGAACCGAGGATAAAGAGAAACTGGGTGTTCATTCTGGTTAAGACGTGATTAAATCCCGATGGCCAAAGAAAGAGCTTAAAGGACTAAGCGAATAGATTCATTTCAGAAGTTAAGACATGGTTCGTCAGTACCCAAAAAAGAACTTAAAGGAAAAAAGCGAAACCAATTCATTAAGGATTAAGAAATGGTTCCAATCAATGTTCTTAGAGCTTGCCCAAGGACAATGAGAAGCAAAGTCATTTACAGTTAAGACATGATTCCAATCAGCGGCCAAAAGAACTTAAAGGACAAAGAAGATCGAATTCATTTTAGAAGTTATGATATGATTGTCGAAAGTAAATGGCCAAAAGAACTTGAAGGACAAAGCGAAAACAATTCATAAGGATTAAGACATGTTACGTCGATAAATGGCCAAAAGAACTTAAAGGACAAATAGAAAATAAGTCATTACGATTATGGCGTGATTGATCGATCTTGAAAACAAGGGCAAAGAGAAGAGTCCAAAGTAAATCTACGGTTATGGCGGGAATTGATCGATAGCGATAGAGCCTGAGGACAAAGAGAAATCCAATTCATTTAGGATTGCGATATGATTCCAATCACTGGCCAAAAAAAAGAACTTAAAGGACAAAGAGAACCCAAGCCATTTATGAATTAGACGCATGATTAAATCAAGTAGAAAAGAAGCTTAAAGGACCATGAGAACCAATTCATTAAGGATTAAGACATGTTACCAATCAATGGCCAAAAGAACTTAAAGGACAAAGAGAAACCAAGTCATTACGGATTATGACATGATTCCAATGAATGGCCAAAAGAACTTAAAGGACAAAGCGAAACCAATTCATTAAGGATTAAGACAAGGTTCTAATCAATGCCCAAAAGAACTTCAAGGATGAAAACCAAGTCATCTGAGGATTAAGACATTGATTCCAATCAACGGCTAAAAAGAACTTAAAGGACAAAGAGAAACCAATTCATTTAGAATTAAGACATGTTTTTTTAATCAATGGCCACAAAGAATCTTCAAGGACAAAGAGAAACCTTGATTAATTGAGGATTAAGGCGTGTTTACGATCGTAGTAAAAAGAACTTAAAGGCCAAAGAGAAACCAAGTCATTTACGATTAAGTAATGATTCGTCAATGGGTGAAAGAGCCCAAGGACAAAGAGAATCCAAGTCATTTACCAGTTATGGCAAGATTCCAATCAATGGCCAAAAGTAAATAGAGCGCAAAGAATGAATCCCAGGGTTCGTTTAGGATTCGATAAGATTCGTCGATCAAAGGCCAAAAGAGCTTAAAGGAAAGAAGACAAGCCAATTCATTTAGGATTAAGGCCTTCAGTTCGATAAAGTGTTAAAAGAACTTTAGGGACAAATGAAACCAATTCATTAAGGATTAAAGCATTTTAGATCGATAGCCAAAAACATGGGATAAAGCGGCCAAAAGAACTTAAAGGATAAAGAGAGAAACCAAGTCATTCTGGTTAAGACATGATTCCAATGTTAATGGCCAAAAGAACTTAAAGGACATAGCCCAAGCGATTTATTAAGGATTAAAGGCGTTATTCCCATTCGATCGTAAGAAAAGAACTTAAAGGACAAAGAGAAACTAAGTCATTCACAGTTAAGACATGATTCCAATCTAGGGCCAAAAGAACTTAGTGGACAAAGAGAAACCAGATTCATTTAAGGATTAAGACATAGTTCCAATCAATGGCCCACATTTAAAAGAACTTAAAGGACCGCGAACTCTCAGTCATTGTTAGGAGTAAGGCGTGAGTTCTGTCGGTAACCAAAAATAACTTCAAGGACAAAGAGAAGAAAATCAGTGGGTGCGGATTAAGACATGATTCTAATCCAGGGCCAAAAGAACTTGTGGACAAAGAAAAACCAATTCATTTAGAAGTTAAGACATGAGTTCGATCAATGGCCAAAAGAACCAAGGAAAAAGCGAAAGCCAATTCATTAAGATTAAGACATATGGTTTCCAATCAATGGCCCAAAGAACTTCAAGGACAAAGAGAAACCAAGTCATTCACGGTTAAGACATGATTGATGCTTGGTAAAAGAACTTAAAGGACAAAGCGAAACCAATTACCATTTAAGAGGATTAAGGCGCTGGATTTAATCAATGTCTTTAAAGAACTTAAAGGACAAAGAGAAGCTAATTCATTACAGATTAAGACATGATTCCAATCAATGGCCAAAAAAAAGAACTTAAAAGGACAAAAGCGAAACCAATTCGGCTAAAGTTAAGACTATGGTTTCCAATCAATGCCCAAAAAAGAACTTAAAGGAAAAAGCGAAACCAATTCATTAAAGATTAAGACATGAGTTCCAATCAATGTGCCCAAAGAACTTAAAGGACAAAGAGAAAGCAAGTCATTCACAGGATTAAGACATGATTCCAATCAACTTGACCAAAAGAACTTAAGGGACATGAAGAGAATCAGATTCATTTAGGATTATGATATGATTCCAATCAGTGGTAAAGAACTTAAAGGAATAAGCGAAACCAATTCATGTAGGATTAAGACATGTTTTTTTAAATCGATAGTAAGAAAAGGCTTGAAGGACAAGAGAAACCAAGTCATTCTGATTATGACACTAGTTCCAATCAATGGCCAAAAGAACTTAAAGGACAAAGAGAAACCAAGTCATTACGGATTGTGACATGATTCCAATCAATGGCCAAGAGAACTTCTAGGACAAAGAGAAACCAATTCGTGACCATTATGGATTCAAGACGCGGATTCCGATCAATGGTAAAGAAGAGCTTTAAGGGAATAGCCGAAACCAATTCATTTAGGATTAAGACATAGTTTCTAATCAATGGCCCAATAAAAAATAACTTGAAGGACAAAGAGAAACCTAGTCATTGCGGTTAAGACATAGTTCTAATATAAAGGAGAAAAAGACTTAATGGACAAAGAGAAACCAATTCATTTTTAGGATTAAGACATGATTCCGATCAATGGCGAAAAGAACTTAAAGGAAAAAGCGAAAGCCAATTCATTAAGATTAAGACGGGTTCCAATCAATGCCCAAAAAGAACTTAAAGGACAAAGAGAAACCAATTCATTCTAGGACCTCTTAAGACATGATTCCAATCAATGGCCAAAAGAACATAGAAGGAGCAAAGATTTCAGAAACCAAGATCATTATCGTTGTTATCAAAAATTTCAGAGTACATGAATGAGTACAGCTCAAGTTGGGCTATAGTTCAATCAATGGCCAAAGAACTTGAAAGGACAAAGAGAAACCAATTCATTTAGGATTAAGAACATAAGAACCAATCAATGGCCAAAGAACTTAAGGACAAGAGAAACCAATTCATTAAGGATTAAGACATGATTCATCAAAGGCCAAAAGAACTTAAAGGACAAAGAGAAACCAATTCATTTTACGGATTAAGACATGATTCCAATCAATGGCCATAAAGAACTTAAGGACAAAGAGAAACCAATTCATTTTAGAATTCAAGACATGTTTCCACATCAATGGCCAAAGAACTTAAGGACAAAGAGAAACCAAGTCATTACAGGATTGTAGACATGATTATCCAATCAATGGCCAAACCAAGGACAAACCAAGTCATTACGGTTGTTGATTCCAGTAATGGCCGAACACTTAAAGGACAAAGAGAAACCAACGTTCCTTATAGGATTAAAGACATGATTCGAATCAGTATTATGGCCGGGAACCCAAAGGACAAAAGAAAACGGCAAGTCATTAGGTGAGAGTTAAGACATGATTCCAATCAATGGCCAAAAGAACTTAAAGGGACAAAGAGAAACCAATTCAATTAGGATTGAAGACATGATTAAAGATCATTAAGGGCAAAGAACTTAAAAGACATAGTTGAAACCAATTCATTTAAGGATTAAGACATAGATTCCAATCAATGGCCAAAAGAACTTCAAGGACAAAAAGCGAAATCAAATTCATTAAGGATTAAGACATGATTCCAATCAATGGCCAAGAACTTAAAGGACAAAGCCCAGCCCAAATTAGGTAAGAGTTAAGGCGTAGGTTCCGTCAAATAAGAAAAGGGCTTAAGGACAAAGCGAAAGGCCAAGTCGTTCTGAGAATTAAGACATGATTCACTGCAATCAGACGGCCAAAAGAACTTCAGGACAAAAGTCAGAAAGCAATTCCATTTTCCCAGGATTAAGTTAGTATGATTCCAATCAATGGCCAAAAAAGAACTTAAAGGACAAAGAGAAACCAATTCATTCTAGGATTAAGACATGATTCAATCAATGGCCAAAAGAACTTAAAGGAGATAAGAGAAACCAATTCATTTAAGGATTAAGACATGTTTCCAATCAATGGCCAAGTAAGGAAAGCTTAAAGGACAAAGAGAAACCAAACTGATCATTTCAGGATTAAGACATGATTCCAAGTAAGGGCCAAAAGAACTTTAAGGACAAAGCGAAACCAATTCATTACGGATTATGACATGATTCCAATCAATGGCCAAAAAAACTTAAAGGACAAAGACAAACCAATTCATTTAGGACTAAGACATGTTTCCAATGAATGGCCAAGAACTATATAGGACAAAGAGAAACCAATGTAGTTTGAGATTAGACAGTGATTCCAATCAAGGGCCAAAAGAACTTTAAGGACAAAGCGAAAACAATTCATTAAGGATTAAGATAAAGGTTCTAATCAATGGCCAAAAAGAACGTAAAAGGACAAGAAGAGAAGCCAATTCATTTAGGATTAAGACATGATTTCAATCATTGGCCAAAAAGAACTTAATGGACAAGAGAAACCAAGTGATTATTTGATTAAGACGTAGGTGATTCCTATCATTGGCCAAGAAGAACTTAAAGGACAAAGAGAAACCAAGTCATTCGGATTAAGACATGATTCCAATCAATGGCCAAAAGAACTTAAAGGACAAAGCGAAACCAATTCATTAAAGATTAAGACATGGATTGTCCAATCAATGGCCAAAAAGAACTTTAAGGACAAAGAGAAACCAAGTCATTCACGAATAAGACATGATCTCCAATCAACGGCCAAAAAAGAACTTAAAAAGGACAAAGAAACCAATTCAAGTTTAGGATTAAGACATGATTCCAATCAATGGCCAAAAAGAACTTAAAGGACAAAGAGAAACCAATTCATTTAGGATTAAGATCGGTTCAATCAATGGCCAAAAGAACTTAAAGGAAACAGAAAGAAACCAATTCATTAAGGATTAAGACATGTTTCCAATCTTGCCCAAAAAAAGAACTTAAGGACAAAGAGAAAACTAGTCATTAGAATGAAGACATGATTCAATCAATGGCCAAAGAACTTAAAGGACAAAGCGAAACCAATTCATTACAGGAGTTAAGATCATGGTTCCAATCAATGGCCAAAAAGAACTTAAGGACAAAGCGAAACCAATTCATTTAGGATTAAGACATGATTCCAATCAATGGCCAAAAGAACTTAAAGGACAAGAGAAACCAATTCATTTAGGATTAAGAACATGATTCCAATCAATGGCCCTAAAAGAACTTGAGGACAAAGCAAAACCAATTCATTTAGGATTAAGACATGGTTCAATCAGCCATGGCCAAAAGAACTTAAAGGACAAAGCGAGAACCAATTCATTACAGATTAGAGACATGATTCCAATCAATCACCCAATGAAAGAACTTAAAGGACAAATGAAACCAGTTCATTTTAGGATTAAGACGCAGTTCGATGGCTGACCAAAAGAACTTGTGGACATAGATCAAAACCTGTTCGTCTTAGAGGTGGAGACATGATTCCAATCAATGGCCAAAGAGAATCTTAAGGACAAGAGAAAACCAATTCATTCTAGAGATTAAGACATGATTCCAATCAGCCATGACCAAAGAACTTAAAAGGACAAAGAGAAACCAATTCATTTAGGATTAAGACATGATTCCAATCAATGGCCAAAAGAACTTAAAGGACAAAGAGAAACCAGAGCCATTACGGATTATGACATGATTCCAATCAATGAGCCAAAGAACTTAAAGGACAAAGAGAAACCAATTCATTTAGGATTAAGACGTGATGATTCCAATCAAGGGCCAAAAGAACTTAAGGACAAAGCGAAACCAATTCATTTTAGGATTAAAGACATGGATTTCCTATCAATGACCAAAAAGAACTTCAAAGGACAAAGAGAAACCAAAGTCATTACAGGAGTTAAGACATGATTCTAATCAATGACCAGAAAAGAACTTAAAGGACCAAAGAGAAACCAATTCATTACAGTTATGACATGCATTTCCAGTCAATATTTAAGAAACTTAAGGAAAAAGCTGATGATTCATTAAGGATTGAACTGGTTCGATGTTTAAAAGAACTTAAAGGACAAAAGAGAAACCAAGTCATTTCGGATTAAGACATGATTCCAATCAATGGCCAAAAGAACTTGAAGGACAAAGAGAAACCTTCCAATTCATTTCTAAGATTAAGACATGTTTCCAATCAATGGCCAAAAAAAAAAAAGAACTTAAGGACAAAAGAGAGAAACCAAGTCATTACGGATTAAGAACATACGATTCCAATCAATGGCCAAAAAGAACTTAAAGGACAAAAGAGAAACCAATTCATTTACGGATTAAGACATGTTTCCAATCAATGGCCAAAAAAGAAGAACTTAAAGGACAAAGAGAAGCCAATTCATTTAGGATTATGACGTGATTCCAATCAATGGCCAAAAAGAACTTAAAGGACAAAGCGAAAACAATTCATTTAGGATTAAGACGTAATGATTCCAATCAATGGCCAAAAAGACACTTAAAGGACAAAGAGAAACCAATTCATTTAGGATTAAGACATGATTCTTCAATCAATGGCCAAAAAGAACTTAAAGGACAAAGAGAAACCAAGTCTATTCTGGATTATGACATGATTCCAATCAATGGCCAAAAAAGAACTTAAAGGACAAAGAAACCAAGTCATTACAGATTAAGACATGATTCCAATCAGTAATGGCCAAAAAGAACTTAAGGACAAGAGAAACCAATTCATTATGGGATTAAGACATTAGTTCCAATCAATGGCCAAAAGAACTTAAGGACAAAGAGAAACCAGAGTCATAAGAAAGGATTAAAGACATGATTCCAAATCAATGACCAAAAAAGAACTTAAAGGACAAAAGAGAAGACCAATTCATTTAGGATTAAGACATGAGTTCCAATCAATGGCCATAAACTTAAAGGACAAAGAGAAACCAATTCATTAAGGATTAACCACATGGTTCCAATCAGTGGCCAAAAAAGAACTTAAAGGACAAAGAGAAACCAATTCATTCAGGACTAAGACACTTAGTTCAATCAATGGCCAAAAAGAACTTAAAGGACAAAGAAACCAATTCATTACAGAAAAGTTAAGACATGATTCCAATCAATGACCCAAAGAACTTATAGGACAAAGAGAAACCAAGTCATTTACGGATTAAGACATGATTCCAATCAATTAACGGCCAAAGAACTTAAAGGACAAGAGAGAAACCAATTCATTTAGGATTAAGACATGATTCCAATCAATGGCCAAAAGAACATAAAGAGACAAAGTGAAACCAGATTCATTGGGATTAAGACATTTGTTTCCAATCAATGGCCGAAAAGAACTTAAGGACAAAGAGAAAGCAATTCATTACAGGATTAAGACACTTGATTTCAATCAATGGCCAAAAAAGACACTTAAAGGACAAAGAGAAATAATTCATTTACGGATTCAAACATGATTTCAAATATCAATGGCCAAAAGAACTTAAAGCGACAAAGAGAAATTCAATTCATTTAGGATTAAGGTATGATTCCAATCAATAGCCAAAAGAACTTAAAGGACAAAGAGAAGCCAAGTCATTACGGATTAAGACACTGATTCCAATCAATGGCCAAAAAAAGAACTTAAAGGAACAAAGAGAGGAACCAATTCATTATGGATTAAGACATGATTCCAATCCAAGGAGAAGTAAAGAATTTGAGAATTGGACAAATAGAGACAGAAAGCAAAGCAATTCATTAAGGATTAAGACATGGTTTCAATCAATGGCCCACAGAAAAGAACTTAAGGACAAAGAGAAACCAGATTCATTATCAGGAGTTAGAGACATGATTCCAAATCAATGGCCAAAAGAACTTAAAGGACAAAGCGGGAAACCAATTCATTTAGGATTAAGAGATGGTTATTGATGCTTGGCTAAGGCATTAAAACATATCGACATAACCTATTCATTTAGAATTAAGACATGTTTCTAATCAATGGCCTAAAGAACTTCAAGGACAAAAATTAAGTCATTCACAGTTAGACCGCAGTTTGATAGCGACTAAAGAACTTAAGGACAAGAGAAACCAATTCATTTAAGAATTAAGACATGATTCCAATCAATGGTAGCCAAAAGAACTTAAAGGACAAAGAGAAACCAGAGTCATTTACGGATTAAGACGCCAGTTCTAATCAATGGCCAAAGAACTTAAAGGACAAAAAGAGAAACCAATTCATTAAGGATTGAGACATTATTCCAATCAATGGCCAAAGACTTCAAGGACAAAGAGGAAAGGCAGAGGTCATTTAGGATTAAGACATGATTCAATCAGGCCATGATAAAAGAACTTAAAGGACCACGCAAGAGAAACAGTACAATTCCAGTTAAGATTAGGCATGATTCCAATCAATAAGCCAAAAGAACTTAAAGGATGACCATTAGAGAGTTGGTTGATTGTCAGCGTGGCCAACCAATGGTCATTCTGGATTAAGACAGCAGATTCCCAAATCAAGAGACAGAAAGAACTTGAATGGACAAAGAGAAACCAATTCATTTAGGATTAAGACACTTGAGTTCCAATCAATGGCCAAAAGAGAACTTAAGGACAAAAGAGAAACCAATTCATTTAGGATTAAGACATGTTTCCAATCAATGGCCAAAGAACTTAAAGGACAAAAGAGAAACCAAGTCATTCACACGGATTAAGACATGATTTAATCAATGGCCAAAAGAACTTAAAGATAAGAGAAACCAATTCATTTAGGATTAAGACATGATTCCAATCAATGGCCAAAAAAGAACTTATAAGGACAAGAGAAACCAAGTCATTACGGATTAAGACATGATTCCAATCAATGGCCAAAAGAACTTAAAGGACCAAAAGAGAAACCAATTCATTTTTAAATTAAGACATGGTTCCAATCAATGTCCCAAAAGAACTTAAAGGACAAAGAGAAACAAATTCATTGCAGGATTAAGACCCCGCGATTCAAATCTTCATGGCCAAATGAACATAAAGAGACAAAGAAGCCATTCATTTGATTGAGCTTTGTTTCAGTCGTGTGAAAGATCTTTGGGATTAAAAGAAAACCAAGTCTAAATTTAGGATTAGGACATGTTTCAATCAATGGTCCAAAAAGAACTTAAGGACAAAGAGAAACCAATTCATTTCACGATTAAGACATGATGATTCCAATCAATGACCAAAAAGAGCTTAAGCGGACCAAAGAGAAACCAATTCATTTAGGATTAAGACATGATTCAATCAATGGCCAAAGAACTTAAGGACAAAGCGAAACAATTCGGGTAAGGATTAAAGACCTGGGTTTATTAATGACAAAAGAACTTAAGGACAAAGAAACCAATTCATTAAGGATTAAGACATGATTCCAATCAATGGCCAAAAGAACTTATAGGATAAGCGGACGAACTTGAGATAAAGAAAGCCAGGAAGTCCATTACAGGATTAAGGCATGATTCCAATCAATGGCCAAAAGAACTTAAAGGACAAAGCGAAAGCCAATTCTATTTAGGATTAAGACATTGTTTCCAATCAATGGCCGAAAAGAACTTAAGAGACAAAGAAACCAAGTCATTACAGTTAAGACATGATTCCAATCAAGGGCCTTGAGAACTTAAAGGACAAAGAGAAAAGAACCTAAGTCATCATTCAGATTAAGGACATAATTCCAATCAATGGCCAAAAAGAACTTAAAGGACAAAAGAAAAACCAATTCATTTCGGTTAAGACATGGTTCCAATCAGCCCATGGCCAAAAAGAACTTAAAGGACCAAAGAAGAAACCAATTCATTAAGGATTAAGACATTGATTTCAATCAATGGCCAAAAAAGAACTTGTAAAAGGACAAGAGAAACCAAGTCATTTAGGATTAAGACAATATTCCAATCAATGGGCAAAGAACTTAAAGGAACAAGAGAAACCAATTCATTTAGGTTAAGACATGATTCCAATCAATGGCCAAAAAAGAACTTAAGGACAAAGAGCAAAACCAATTCATTACGATTAAGACATGATTCCAATCAATGTCCAAAAGAACTTAAGGACAAAGAGAAACCAATTCGTTGAGGATTAAGACATGATTCCAATCAGCGGCCAAATGAACTTAAAGGACAAAGAGAAACCAATTCATGTAGGATTAAAGACATGTTTCCAATCAATATGGCCAAAAAGAACTTAAAGGACAAAGAGGAAAACCAATTCATTCAAAGTAAGACATCTTATTCCCAATATCAAGGGCCAAAAAAGGAACTTAAGGACAAAGAAACCAATTCATTTAGGATTATGATATGATTCCAATCAATGGCCAAAAAAGAACTTAATGGACAAAGAGAAACCAATTCATTTAGGATTAAGACATGATCTCCAATCAATGAGACCAAAAGATCTTAAAGAGCAAAGAGAAACTTAATTCATTAAGGATTAAGACATGATTTCAATCAATGGTCAAAAGAAGCTTAAAGGACAAGAGAGAAACCAATTCATTAAGGATTAAGATCATGAGTTCTAATCAATGCCAAAAGAACTTAAAGGACAAAGAGGAAACCAATTCATTACGGATTAAGACATGAGTTCAATCAATCAATGGCCAAAATAAGACTTAAGGACAAGCAAACCAATTCATTTAGGATTAAGACATGATTCAATCAATTGCCAAAGAACTTAAGGACATAGACAAAACCAAGTTCATTCCCGGATTAAGACATGATTCCAATCAATGGCCATTTAAAAAGAACTTAAGGACCAAGAGAAACCAATTCATTTAGGAAGTTAAGACATGTTTCCAATCAATGGCCAAAAAGAACTTAAAGGACAAAGAAAACCAAGTCATTACGGATTAAGACATGACAGTTCCAAATCAATAGCCAAAGAGACTAATGAGACAAAGAGAAATCAAGTTAATTAGGATTAAGGCGTGATTCCAATCAAAGGCCAAAAAGAACTTAAAGGACAAAGCGAAAAACAATTCATTTTAGGATTAAGACGTAAACTTGATTCCAATCAATGGCCAAAAAAGAACTTAAAAGGGTAAAGAGAAACCAATTCATTTAGGATTAAGACACTGATTTCAATCAATGTGCCAAAAGAACTTAAAGGACAAAAGAAGAAAACCAAGTCATTTACGATTATGACATGATTCCTATCAATGGCCAAAAAAGAAGCTTAAAGGACAAAGAGAAACCAAAGTCATTTGGATTGAGACATGATTCCAATCTATGGCCAAAAATAGAACTTAAAGGACAAAGAGAAACCAATTCATTAGGATTAAGATATTGTTCCAATCAATGACTTAGCCAAAAGAACTTAAAGGACAAAAGAGAAACTAAGTCATTCTGAGATAGACAATATTAAGAATCAAGGGCCAAAAGAACTTAAAGGACAAAGAGAAACCAATTGATTTAGGATTAGGACATGATTCCAATCAACGGCCAAAATAACTTAAAGGACAAAGCAAAACCAATTCATTAAGGATTAAGATACGGTTCCAAGCAATGTCCAAATGAACATTGACAATTAAGGGACAAAGAGAGACCAATACATTGAGAATTAAGACAGGTTTCCAATCAACGGCCAAATGAACTTAAAGGACAAAGAGAAACCAATTCGTTTAGAATTAAGGCATGTTTCCAATCAATGGCCAAAAGAACTTAAAGGACAAGGAAGCAAGGGCAATACATTAGGACATGACATGATTCCAATCAATGATCAAAAGAACTTAAAGGACAAAGAGAATCCAATTCATTTAGGATTAAGATATGATTCCAATCATGGGCCAAAAGAACTTAAAGGACAAAGGGAAACCAATTCATTGAGAATAAAGACATGTTTCCAATCAATGGCCAAAAGAACTTCAAGGACAAAGAGAAACCAATTCATTTAGGATTAAGATATGACTCCAATCAATGGCCAAAAGAACTTAAAGGACAGAGAGAAACCAAGTCATTACGGATTAAGACATCATTCCAATCATGGGCCAAAAGAACTTAAAGGACAAAGCGAAACCAATTCATTAAGGATTAAGACATGTTTCCAGTCAATGGCCAAAAGAACTTCAAGCCAAAGAGAAACCAATACATTAAGGATTAAGACATGGTTCCAATCAATTGTCAAAAGAACTTAAAGGAGAAACGGAATTCAATTCATTTCGGATTAAGACATGTTTCCAATCAATGGCCAAAAGAACTTAAAGGACATAGCGAAAACCAAGTCATTACGGATTATGACATAATTCCAATCAATGGCCAAAAGAACTTAAAGGACAAAGAGAAACCAATTCATTTAGGATTAAGACATGTTTCCAATCAATGGCCAAAAGAACTTAAAGGACAAAGAGAAACCAAGTCATTACGGATTATGACATGATTCCAATCAATGGCCAAAAGAATATAAAGGACAAAGAGAAACCAATTCATTTAGGATTAAGGCGTGATTCCAGTTAAGGGCCAAAAGAACTTTAAGGATAAGCGTGAAACCAATTCATTAAGGATTGAGACATGATTCCAATTAATGGCCAAAAGAACTTAAAGGACAAAGAGAAACCAATTCATTTTAGGATTAAGACATGATTTCAATCAATGGCGAAAAGAACTTAATGGACAAAGAGAAACCAAGTCATTACGGGTTATGACGTGATTCCAATCAATGGCCAAAAGAATATAAAGGACAAAGAGAAACCAATTCATTTTTAGGATTAAGAGTGATTCCAAGCTAGAGCCAAAAGAACTTTATGGACAAAAGCGAAACCAATTCATTACTTGATTAAGGCTTGTGGTTCCAATCAATGGCCAAAAGAACTTAAAGGACAAAGAGAAGGCAATTCATTTAGGATTCAGACATGTCTTTCAATCAATGGCCAAAAAGAACATAAAGGACAAAAGAGAAACTTCAAGTCATTACGGATTATAGCTATGATTCCAATCAAAGACCAAAAGAACTTAGTGGACAAAGAGAAATAATTCATTTAGGATTAAGACATGATTCCAATCAATGGCCAAAAGAACTTAAAGGACAAAGCGAAACCAATTCATTAAGAATTAAGACATGGTTCCAATCAATGCCCAAAAGAACTTAAAGGAGACAGAGAAACCAAGTCATTCTACAGTTAAGGCATGATTCCAATCAACGGCCAAAAAGAACTTAAAGGACAAAGAGAAAGCAGTTCATTAGAATTAAAACATGTTTCAAATCAATTTACAAAGAACTTTGGAACCAAAGAAGAAGCAAGTCATTACAAATTATGGCATAGTTGATCAATGAATATCAAAAGAATATAAGGAGAAAAGGAAATCATTCTTATAAGTTAAGGTATAGATTCAATCAATGGCCAAAAGAACTTAAAGGACAAAGAGAAACCAAGTCATTACAGGATTAAGACATGATTCCAATCAAGGGCCAAAAGAACTTAAAGGAGAATGAGAAACCTTGAATTCAATTAGGATTAAGATATAGTTCCAGATCAAGGGCGAAAAGAATTTAATGGACAAAGAGAAACCATTTCATTTTAGAAGTTAAGACATGATTCAATCAATCAAGGGCCAAAAGAACTTAAAGGGCAAAGCAAATCAATTCATTAAGGATTAAGACATGGATTCCAATCGGTAGCCAAAAGAACTTAAAGGACAAAGCGAAATCCAGAGTCATTCTCCCAGGATTAAGACTATCATGATTCCAAACAATGGCCAAAAGAACTTAAAGGACAAAGAGAAACCAATTCATTTAGGATTAAGACATGTTTCCAATCAATGGCCAAAAGAACTTAAAGGACAAAGAGAAACTAAGTCATTACGGATTATGACATGATTCCAATCAATGGCCAAAGGAACTTAAGGGACAAAGAGAAACCAATTCATTTAGGATTAAGACATGATTCCAATCAATGGCCAAAAGAACTTAAAGGACTAAAGAAGAAGCCAAGTCATTACGGATTATGACATGATTCCAATCAATAGCCAAAAGAACATATAGGACAAAGAGAAACCAATTTGTTTAGGATTAAGACGTGATTCCAAGTAAGGGCCAAAAGAACTTTAAGGCCAAAGCGAAACCAATTCATTAAGGATTAAGACACGGTTCCAATCAATGGCCAAAAGAACTTAAAGGGCAAAGAGAAACCAATTCATTTAGGATTAAGACATGTTTCCAATCAATGGCCAAAAGAACTTAATGGACAAAGAGAAACCAAGTGATTACGGATTATGACATGATTCCTATCAATGGCCAAAAGAACTTAAAGGACAAAGAGAAACCAAGTCATTTAGGATTAAGACATGATTCCAATCAATGGCCAAAA
>CM062529.1:40051315-40064663 GCA_031439595.1 Pterocarpus santalinus | reverse complement strand
ATTAAAGAAGAAATGGAAACCAATTCCTTAAGGATTAAGACTAGCTTTCAATCATTCCAGTTAAGCCATTAAAAGAGAAAGAGAATCTAATTCGTTAAGCATTAAGACTAGTTTCCAATCAAAGGAAGAAAGCCATTAAAGAAATGGAAACCAATTCCTTAAGGATTAAGACTAGCTTTCAATCATTCCATTTAAGCCATTAAAAGAGAAAGAGAATCTAATTCGTTAAGCATTAAGACTAGTTTCCAATCAAAGGAAGAAAGCCATTAAAGAAGAAATGGAAACCAATTCCTTAAGGATTAGGACTAGCTTTCAATCATTCCATTTAAGCCATTAAAAGAGAAAGAGAATACAATTCATTAAGCATTAAGACTAGCTTCCAATCAAAGGAAGAAAGCCATTAAAGAAGGAATGGAAACCAATTCCTTAAGGATTAAGACTAGCTTTCAATCATTCCATTTAAGCCATTAAAAGAGAAAGAGAATACAATTCCTTAAGCATTAAGACTAGCTTCCAATCAAAGGAAGAAAGCCATTAAAGAAGAAATGGAAACCAATTCCTTAAGGATTAAGACTAGCTTTCAATCATTCCATTTAAGCCATTAAAAGAGAAAGAGAATGCAATTCCTTGAGCATTAAGACTAGCTTCCAATCAAAGGAAGAAAGCCATTAAAGAAGAAATGGAAACCAATTCCTTAAGGATTAAGACTAGCTTTCAATCATTCCATTTAAGCCATTAAAAGAGAAAGAGAATCTAATTCGTTAAGCATTAAGACTAGTTTCCAATCAAAGGAAGAAAGCCATTAAAGAAGAAATGGAAACCAATTCCTTAAGGATTAGGACTAGCTTTCAATCATTCCATTTATGCCATTAAAAGAGAAAGAGAATCCAATTCCTTAAGCATTAAGACTAGCTTCCGATCAAAGGAAGAAAGCCATTAAAGAAGAAATGGAAACCAATTCCTTAAGGATTAAGACTAGCTTCCAATCATTCCATTTAAGCCATTAAAAGAGAAAGAGAATACAATTCCTTAAGCATTAAGACTAGCTTCCAATCAAAGGAAGAAAGCCATTAAAGAAGAAATGGAAACCAATTCCTTAAGGATTAAGACTAGCTTTCAATCATTCAATTTAAGCCATGAAAAGAGAAAGAGAATCCAATTCCTTATGGATTAAGACTAGCTTTCAATCATTCCACTGAAGCCAATAAGACTAGAAATAGAATCCAATTCCTTTAGCATTAAGACTAGCTTCCCTTCAAAGGAAGAAAGTCATTAAAGAAGAAATGGAAACCAATTCCTTAAGGATTAAGACTAGCTTTCAATCATTCCATTTAAGCCATTAAAAGAGAAAGAGAATCTAATTCGTTAAGCATTAAGACTAGTTTCCAATCAAAGGAAGAAAGCCATTAAAGAAGAAATGGAAATCAATTCCTTAAGGATTAATTAAGACTAGCTTTCAATCATTCCATTTATGCCATTAAAAGAGAAAGAGAATGCAATTCCTTAAGCATTAAGACTAGCTTCCAATCAAAGGAAGAAAGCCATTAAAGAAGAAATGGAAACCAATTCCTTAAGGATTAAGACTAGCTTTCAATCATTCCATTTAAGCCATTAAAAGAGAAAGAGAATCTAATTCGTTAAGCATTAAGACTAGTTTCCAATCAAAGGAAGAAAGCCATTAAAGAAGAAATGGAAACCAATTCCTTAAGGATTAAGACTAGCTTTCAATCATTCCATTTATGCCATTAAAAGAGAAAGAGAATCCAATTCCTTAAGCATTAAGACTAGCTTCCAATCAAAGGAAAAAAGCCATTAAAGAAGAAATGGAAACCAATTCCTTAAGGATTAAGACTAGCTTTCAATCATTCAATTTAAGCCATTAAAAGAGAAAGAGAATCCAATTCCTTATGGATTAAGACTAGCTTTCAATCATTCCACTGAAGCCAATAAGACTAGAAATAGAATCCAATTCCTTTAGCATTAAGACTAGCTTCCCTTCAAAGGAAGAAAGTCATTAAAGAAGAAATGGAAACCAATTCCTTAAGGATTAAGACTAGCTTTCAATCATTCCATTTATGCCATTAAAAGAGAAAGAGAATCCAATTCCTTATGGATTAAGTCTAGCTTTCAATCAAAGGAAGAAAGCTATTAAAGAAGAAATGGAAACCAATTCCTTAAGGATTAAGACTAGCTTCCAATCATTCCATTTAAGCCATTAAAAGAGAAAGAGAATACAATTCCTTAAGCATTAAGACTAGCTTCCAATCAAAGAAAGAAAGCCATTAAAGAAGAAATGGAAACCAATTCCTTAAGGATTAAGACTAGCTTCCAATCATTCCATTTAAGCCATTAAAAGAGAAAGAGAATCCAATTCCTTATGGATTAAGACTAGCTTTCAATCATTCCGCTAAAGCCAATAAGACTAGAAATAGAATCCAATTCCTTAAGCATTAAGACTAGCTTCCAATCAAAGGAAGAAAGCTATTAAAGAAGAAATGGAAACCAATTCCTTAAGGATTAAGACTAGCTTCCAATCATTCCATTTAAGCCATTAAAAGAGAAAGAGAATACAATTCCTAAGCATTAAGACTAGCTTCCAATCAAAGGAAGAAAGCCATTAAAGAAGAAATGGAAACCAATTCCTTAAGGATTAAGACTAGCTTTCAATCATTCCATTTAAGCCATTAAAAGAGAAAGAGAATCTAATTCGTTAAGCATTAAGACTAGTTTCCAATCAAAGGAAGAAAGCCATTAAAGAAGAAATGGAAACCATTTCCTTAAGGATTAAGACTAGCTTTCAATCATTCCATTTATGCCATTAAAAGAGAAAGAGAATCCAATTCCTTAAGCATTAAGACTAGCTTCCAATCAAAGAAAGAAAGCCATTAAAGAAGAAATGGAAACCAATTCCTTAAGGATTAAGACTAGCTTTCAATCATTCCATTTAAGCCATTAAAAGAGAAAGAGAATCCAATTCCTTATGGATTAAGACTAGCTTTCAATCATTCCGCTAAAGCCAATAAGACTAGAAATAGAATCCAATTCCTTAAGCATTAAGACTAGCTTCCAATCAAAGGAAGAAAGCCATTAAAGAAGAAATGGAAACCAATTCCTTAAGGATTAAGACTAGCTTCCAATCATTCCATTTAAGCCATTAAAAGAGAAATAGAATCCAATTGCTTAAGCATTAAGACTAGCTTCCAATCAAAGGAAGAAAGCCATTAAAGAAGAAATGGAAACCAATTCTTTAAGGATTAAGACTAGCTTTCAATCATTCCATTTAAGCCATTAAAAGAGAAAGAGAATACAATTCCTTAAGCATTAAGACTAGCTTCCAATCAAAGGAAGAAAGCCATTAAAGAAGAAATGGAAATCAATTCCTTAAGGATTAATTAAGACTAGCTTTCAATCATTCCATTTATGCCATTAAAAGAGAAAGAGAATCCAATTCCTTAAGCATTAAGACTAGCTTCCAATCAAAGGAAGAAAGCCATTAAAGAAGAAATGGAAACCAATTCCTTAAGGATTAAGACTAGCTTTCAATCATTCCATTTAAGCCATTAAAAGAGAAAGAGAATCTAATTCGTTAAGCATTAAGACTAGTTTCCAATCAAAGGAAGAAAGCCATTAAAGAAGAAATGGAAACCAATTCCTTAAGGATTAAGACTAGCTTTCAATCATTCCATTTATGCCATTAAAAGAGAAAGAGAATCCAATTCCTTAAGCATTAAGACTAGCTTCCAATCAAAGGAAAAAAGCCATTAAAGAAGAAATGGAAACCAATTCCTTAAGGATTAAGACTAGCTTTCAATCACTCAATTTAAGCCATTAAAAGAGAAAGAGAATCCAATTCCTTATGGATTAAGACTAGCTTTCAATCATTCCACTGAAGCCAATAAGACTAGAAATAGAATCCAATTCCTTTAGCATTAAGACTAGCTTCCCTTCAAAGGAAGAAAGTCATTAAAGAAGAAATGGAAACCAATTCCTTAAGGATTAAGACTAGCTTTCAATCATTCCATTTATGCCATTAAAAGAGAAAGAGAATCCAATTCCTTAAGCATTAAGACTAGCTTCCAATCAAAGGAAGAAAGCCATTAAAGAAGAAATGCAAACCAATTCCTTAAGGATTAAGACTAGCTTACAATCATTCCATTTAAGCCATTAAAAGAGAAAGAGAATACAATTCCTTAAGCATTAAGACTAGCTTCCAATCAAAGAAAGAAAGCCATTAAAGAAGAAATGGAAACCAATTCCTTAAGGATTAAGACTAGCTTTTAATCATTCCATTTAAGCCATTAAAAGAGAAAGAGAATCCAATTCCTTATGGATTAAGACTAGCTTTCAATCATTCCGCTAAAGCCAATAAGACTAGAAATAGAATCCAATTCCTTAAGCATTAAGACTAGCTTCCAATCAAAGGAAGAAAGCTATTAAAGAAGAAATGGAAACCAATTCCTTAAGGATTAAGACTAGCTTCCAATCATTCCATTTAAGCCATTAAAAGAGAAAGAGAATACAATTCCTTAAGCATTAAGACTAGCTTCCAATCAAAGGAAGAAAGCCATTAAAGAAGAAATGGAAACCAATTCCTTAAGGATTAAGACTAGCTTTCAATCATTCCATTTAAGCCATTAAAAGAGAAAGAGAATCTAATTCGTTAAGCATTAAGACTAGTTTCCAATCAAAGGAAGAAAGCCATTAAAGAAGAAATGGAAACCAATTCCTTAAGGATTAAGACTAGCTTTCAATCATTCCATTTATGCCATTAAAAGAGAAAGAGAATCCAATTCCTTAAGCATTAAGACTAGCTTCCAATCAAAGAAAGAAAGCCATTAAAGAAGAAATGGAAACCAATTCCTTAAGGATTAAGACTAGCTTTCAATCATTCCATTTAAGCCATTAAAAGAGAAAGAGAATCCAATTCCTTATGGATTAAGACTAGCTTTCAATCATTCCGCTAAAGCCAATAAGACTAGAAATAGAATCCAATTCCTTTAGCATTAAGACTAGCTTCCCTTCAGAGGAAGAAAGTCATTAAAGAAGAAATGGAAACTAATTCCTTAAGGATTAAGACTAGCTTTCAATCATTCCATTTATGCCATTAAAAGAGAAAGAGAATCCAATTCCTTAAGCATTAAGACTAGCTTCCAATCAAAGGAAGAAAGCCATTAAAGAAGAAATGCAAACCAATTCCTTAAGGATTAAGACTAGCTTACAATCATTCCATTTAAGCCATTAAAAGAGAAAGAGAATACAATTCCTTAAGCATTAAGACTAGCTTCCAATCAAAGAAAGAAAGCCATTAAAGAAGAAATGGAAACCAATTCCTTAAGGATTAAGACTAGCTTTCAATCATTCCATTTAAGCCATTAAAAGAGAAAGAGAATCCAATTCCTTATGGATTAAGACTAGCTTTCAATCATTCCGCTGAAGCCAATAAGACTAGAAATAGAATCCAATTCCTTAAGCATTAAGACTAGCTTCCAATCAAAGGAAGAAAGCTATTAAAGAAGAAATGGAAACCAATTCCTTAAGGATTAAGACTAGCTTCCAATCATTCCATTTAAGCCATTAAAAGAGAAAGAGAATACAATTCCTTAAGCATTAAGACTAGCTTCCAATCAAAGGAAGAAAGCCATTAAAGAAGAAATGGAAACCAATTCCTTAAGGATTAAGACTAGCTTTCAATCATTCCATTTAAGCCATTAAAAGAGAAAGAGAATCTAATTCGTTAAGCATTAAGACTAGTTTCCAATCAAAGGAAGAAAGCCATTAAAGAAGAAATGGAAACCAATTCCTTAAGGATTAAGACTAGCTTTCAATCATTCCATTTATGCCATTAAAAGAGAAAGAGAATCCAATTCCTTAAGCATTAAGACTAGCTTCCAATCAAAGAAAGAAAGCCATTAAAGAAGAAATGGAAACCAATTCCTTAAGGATTAAGACTAGCTTTCAATCATTCCATTTAAGCCATTAAAAGAGAAAGAGAATCCAATTCCTTATGGATTAAGACTAGCTTTCAATCATTCCGCTAAAGCCAATAAGACTAGAAATAGAATCCAATTCCTTAAGCATTAAGACTAGCTTCCAATCAAAGGAAGAAAGCCATTAAAGAAGAAATGGAAACCAATTCCTTAAGGATTAAGACTAGCTTCCAATCATTCCATTTAAGCCATTAAAAGAGAAATAGAATCCAATTCCTTAAGCATTAAGACTAGCTTCCAATCAAAGGAAGAAAGCTATTAAAGAAGAAATGGATACCAATTCCTTAAGGATTAAGACTAGCTTTCAATCATTCCATTTAAGCCATTAAAAGAGAAAGAGAATCCAATTCCTTATGGATTAAGACTAGCTTTCAATCATTCCGCTAAAGCCAATAAGACTAGAAATAGAATCCAATTCCTTAAGCATTAAGACTAGCTTCCAATCAAAGGAAGAAAGCTATTAAAGAAGAAATGGAAACCAATTCCTTAAGGATTAAGACTAGCTTTCAATCATTCCATTTAAGCCATTAAAAGAGAAAGAGAATACAATTCCTTAAGCATTAAGACTAGCTTCCAATCAAAGGAAGAAAGCCATTAAAGAAGAAATTGGTTAAAGAAGAAATGGAAACCAATTCCTTAAGGATTAAGACTAGCTTTCAATCATTCCATTTATGCCATTAAAAGAGAAAGAGAATCCAATTCCTTAAGCATTAAGACTAGCTTCCAATCAAAGGAAGAAAGCCATTAAAGAAGAAATGGAAACCAATTCCTTAAGGATTAAGACTAGCTTTCAATCATTCCATTTAAGCCATTTAAAGAGAAAGAGAATCCAATTCCTTAAGCATTAAGACTAGCTTCCAATCAAAGGAAGAAAGCCATTAAAGAAGAAATGGAAACCAATTCTTTAAGGATTAAGACTTGCTTTCAATCACTCCATTTAAGCCATTAAAAGAGAAAGAGAATACAATTCCTTAAGCATTAAGACTAGCTTCCAATCAAAGAAAGAAAGCCATTAAAGAAGAAATGGAAACCAATTCCTTAAGGATTAAGACTAGCTTTCAATCATTCCATTTAAGCCATTAAAAGAGAAAGAGAATCCAATTCCTTATGGATTAAGACTAGCTTTCAATCATTCCGCTAAAGCCAATAAGACTAGAAATAGAATCCAATTCCTTAAGCATTAAGACTAGCTTCCAATCAAAGGAAGAAAGCTATTAAAGAAGAAATGGAAACCAATTCCTTAAGGATTAAGACTAGCTTCCAATCATTCCATTTAAGCCATTAAAAGAGAAAGAGAATACAATTCCTTAAGCATTAAGACTAGCTTCCAATCAAAGGAAGAAAGCCATTAAAGAAGAAATGGAAACCAATTCTTTAAGGATTAAGACTAGCTTTCAATCATTCCATTTAAGCCATTAAAAGAGAAAGAGAATCTAATTCGTTAAGCATTAAGACTAGTTTCCAATCAAAGGAAGAAAGCCATTAAAGAAGAAATGGAAACCAATTCCTTAAGGATTAAGACTAGCTTTCAATCATTCCATTTATGCCATTAAAAGAGAAAGAGAATCCAATTCCTTAAGCATTAAGACTAGCTTCCAATCAAAGGAAGATAGCCATTAAAGAAGAAATGGAAACCAATTCCTTAAGGATTAAGACTAGCTTTCAATCATTCAATTTAAGCCATTAAAAGAGAAAGAGAATCCAATTCCTTATGGATTAAGACTAGCTTTCAATCATTCCGCTAAAGCCAATAAGACTAGAAATAGAATCCAATTCCTTAAGCATTAAGACTAGCTTCCAATCAAAGGAAGAAAGCCATTAAAGAAGAAATGGAAACCAATTCCTTAAGGATTAAGACTAGCTTCCAATCATTCCATTTAAGCCATTAAAAGAGAAATAGAATCCAATTCCTTAAGCATTAAGACTAGCTTCCAATCAAAGGAAGAAAGCTATTAAAGAAGAAATGGAAACCAATTCCTTAAGGATTAAGACTAGCTTTCAATCATTCAATTTAAGCCATTAAAAGAGAAAGAGAATCCAATTCCTTATGGATTAAGACTAGCTTTCAATCATTCCACTGAAGCCAATAAGACTAGAAATAGAATCCAATTCCTTTAGCATTAAGACTAGCTTCCCTTCAGAGGAAGAAAGTCATTAAAGAAGAAATGGAAACCAATTCCTTAAGGATTAAGACTAGCTTTCAATCATTCCATTTATGCCATTAAAAGAGAAAGAGAATCCAATTCCTTAAGCATTAAGACTAGCTTCCAATCAAAGGAAGAAAGCCATTAAAGAAGAAATGGAAACCAATTCCTTAAGGATTAAGACTAGCTTTCAATCATTCCATTTAAGCCATTAAAAGAGAAAGAGAATCCAATTCCTTAAGCATTAAGACTAGCTTCCAATCAAAGGAAGAAAGCCATTAAAGAAGAAATGGAAACCAATTCTTTAAGGATTAAGACTAGCTTTCAATCATTCCATTTAAGCCATTAAAAGAGAAAGAGAATACAATTCCTTAAGCATTAAGACTAGCTTCCAATCAAAGAAAGAAAGCCATTAAAGAAGAAATGGAAACCAATTCCTTAAGGATTAAGACTAGCTTTCAATCATTCCATTTAAGCCATTAAAAGAGAAAGAGAATCCAATTCCTTATGGATTAAGACTAGCTTTCAATCATTCCACTGAAGCCAATAAGACTAGAAATAGAATCCAATTCCTTAAGCATTAAGACTAGCTTCCAATCAAAGGAAGAAAGCTATTAAAGAAGAAATGGAAACCAATTCCTTAAGGATTAAGACTAGCTTCCAATCATTCCATTTAAGCCATTAAAAGAGAAAGAGAATACAATTCCTTAAGCATTAAGACTAGCTTCCAATCAAAGGAAAAAAGCCATTAAAGAAGAAATGGAAACCAATTCCTTAAGGATTAAGACTAGCTTTCAATCATTCAATTTAAGCCATTAAAAGAGAAAGAGAATCCAATTCCTTATGGATTAAGACTAGCTTTCAATCATTCCACTGAAGCCAATAAGACTAGAAATAGAATCCAATTCCTTTAGCATTAAGACTAGCTTCCCTTCAAAGGAAGAAAGTCATTAAAGAAGAAATGGAAACCAATTCCTTAAGGATTAAGACTAGCTTTCAATCATTCCATTTAAGCCATTAAAAGAGAAAGAGAATCTAATTCGTTAAGCATTAAGACTAGTTTCCAATCAAAGGAAGAAAGCCATTAAAGAAGAAATGGAAATCAATTCCTTAAGGATTAATTAAGACTAGCTTTCAATCATTCCATTTATGCCATTAAAAGAGAAAGAGAATCCAATTCCTTAAGCATTAAGACTAGCTTCCAATCAAAGGAAGAAAGCCATTAAAGAAGAAATGGAAACCAATTCTTTAAGGATTAAGACTAGCTTTCAATCATTCCATTTAAGCCATTAAAAGAGAAAGAGAATACAATTCCTTAAGCTTTAAGACTAGCTTCCAATCAAAGGAAGAAAGTCATTAAAGAAGAAATGGAAATCAATTCCTTAAGGATTAATTAAGACTAGCTTTCAATCATTCCATTTAAGCCATTAAAAGAGAAAGAGAATACAATTCCTTAAGCATTAAGACTAGCTTCCAATCAAAGGAAGAAAGCCATTAAAGAAGAAATGGAAACCAATTCCTTAAGGATTAAGACTAGCTTTCAATCATTCCATTTAAGCCATTAAAAGAGAAAGAGAATGCAATTCCTTGAGCATTAAGACTAGCTTCCAATCAAAGGAAGAAAGCCATTAAAGAAGAAATGGAAACCAATTCCTCAAGGATTAAGACTAGCTATCAATCATTCCATTTAAGCCATTAAAAGAGAAAGAGAATCTAATTCGTTAAGCATTAAGACTAGTTTCCAATCAAAGGAAGAAAGCCATTAAAGAAGAAATGGAAACCAATTCCTTAAGGATTAAGACTAGCTTCCAATCATTCCATTTAAGCCATTAAAAGAGAAAGAGAATACAATTCCTTAAGCATTAAGACTAGCTTCCAATCAAAGGAAGAAAGCCATTAAAGGAGAAATGGAAATCAATTCCTTAAGGATTAATTAAGACTAGCTTTCAATCATTCCATTTATGCCATTAAAAGAGAAAGAGAATCCAATTCCTTAAGCATTAAGACTAGCTTCCAATCAAAGGAAGAAAGCCATTAAAGAAGAAATGGAAACCAATTCTTTAAGGATTAAGACTAGCTTTCAATCATTCCATTTAAGCCATTAAAAGAGAAAGAGAATACAATTCCTTAAGCATTAAGACTAGCTTCCAATCAAAGGAAGAAAGCCATTAAAGAAGAAATGGAAACCAATTCCTTAAGGATTAAGACTAGCTTTCAATCATTCCATTTAAGCCATTAAAAGAGAAAGAGAATTCAATTTCTTAAGCATGAAGACTAGCTTCCAATCAAAGGAAGAAAGCCATTAAAGAAATGGAAACCAATTCCTTAAGGATTAAGACTAGCTTTCAATCATTCCATTTAAGCCATTAAAAGAGAAAGAGAATCTAATTCGTTAAGCATTAAGACTAGTTTCCAATCAAAGGAAGAAAGCCATTAAAGAAGAAATGGAAACCAATTCCTTAAGGATTAGGACTAGCTTTCAATCATTCCATTTAAGCCATTAAAAGAGAAAGAGAATACAATTCATTAAGCATTAAGACTAGCTTCCAATCAAAGGAAGAAAGCTATTAAAGAAGAAATGGAAACCAATTCCTTAAGGATTAAGACTAGCTTTCAATCATTCCATTTAAGCCATTAAAAGAGAAAGAGAATACAATTCCTTAAGCATTAAGACTAGCTTCCAATCAAAGGAAGAAAGCCATTAAAGAAGAAATGGAAACCAATTCCTTAAGGATTAAGACTAGCTTTCAATCATTCCATTTAAGCCATTAAAAGAGAAAGAGAATGCAATTCCTTGAGCATTAAGACTAGCTTCCAATCAAAGGAAGAAAGCCATTAAAGAAGAAATGGAAACCAATTCCTTAAGGATTAAGACTAGCTTTCAATCATTCCATTTAAGCCATTAAAAGAGAAAGAGAATCTAATTCGTTAAGCATTAAGACTAGTTTCCAATCAAAGGAAGAAAGCCATTAAAGAAGAAATGGAAACCAATTCCTTAAGGATTAGGACTAGCTTTCAATCATTCCATTTATGCCATTAAAAGAGAAAGAGAATCCAATTCCTTAAGCATTAAGACTAGCTTCCAATCAAAGGAAGAAAGCCATTAAAGAAGAAATGGAAACCAATTCCTTAAGGATTAAGACTAGCTTCCAATCATTCCATTTAAGCCATTAAAAGAGAAAGAGAATACAATTCCTTAAGCATTAAGACTAGCTTCCAATCAAAGGAAGAAAGCCATTAAAGAAGAAATGGAAACCAATTCCTTAAGGATTAAGACTAGCTTTCAATCATTAAATTTAAGCCATGAAAAGAGAAAGAGAATCCAATTCCTTATGGATTAAGACTAGCTTTCAATCATTCCACTGAAGCCAATAAGACTAGAAATAGAATCCAATTCCTTTAGCATTAAGACTAGCTTCCCTTCAAAGGAAGAAAGTCATTAAAGAAGAAATGGAAACCAATTCCTTAAGGATTAAGACTAGCTTTCAATCATTCCATTTAAGCCATTAAAAGAGAAAGAGAATCTAATTCGTTAGGCATTAAGACTAGTTTCCAATCATAGGAAGAAAGCCATTAAAGAAGAAATGGAAATCAATTCCTTAAGGATTAATTAAGACTAGCTTTCAATCATTCCATTTATGCCATTAAAAGAGAAAGAGAATGCAATTCCTTAAGCATTAAGACTAGCTTCCAATCAAAGGAAGAAATCCATTAAAGAAGAAATGGAAATCAATTCCTTAAGGATTAAGACTAGCTTTCAATCATTCCATTTAAGCCATTAAAAGAGAAAGAGAATCTAATTCGTTAAGCATTAAGACTAGTTTCCAATCAAAGGAAGAAAGCCATTAAAGAATAAATGGAAATCAATTCCTTAAGGATTAATTAAGACTAGCTTTCAATCATTCCATTTATGCCATTAAAAGAGAAAGAGAATCCAATTCCTTAAGCATTAAGACTAGCTTCCAATCAAAGGAAGAAAGCCATTAAAGAAGAAATGGAAACCAATTCTTTAAGGATTAAGACTAGCCTTCAATCATTCCATTTAAGCCATTAAAAGAGAAAGAGAATACAATTCCTTAAGCATTAAGACTAGCTTCCAATCAAAGGAAGAAAGCCATTAAAGAAGAAATGGAAATCAATTCCTTAAGGATTAATTAAGACTAGCTTTCAATCATTCCATTTATGCCATTAAAAGAGAAAGAGAATCCAAATCCTTAAGCATTAAGACTAGCTTCCAATCAAAGGAAGAAAGCCATTAAAGAAGAAATGGAAACCAATTCCTTAAGGATTAAGACTAGCTTTCAATCATTCCACTTTAGCCATTAAAAGAGAAAGAGAATCTAATTCATTAAGCATTAAGACTAGTTTCCAATCAAAGGAAGAAAGCCATTAAAGAAGAAATGGAAACCAATTCCTTAAGGATTAAGACTAGCTTTCAATCATTCCATTTATGCCATTAAAAGAGAAAGAGAATCCAATTCCTTAAGCATTAAGACTAGCTTCCAATCAAAGGAAAAAAGCCATTAAAGAAGAAATGGAAACCAATTCCTTAAGGATTAAGACTAGCTTTCAATCATTCCATTTAAGCCATTAAAAGAGAAAGAGAATCCAATCCCTTATGGATTAAGACTAGCTTTCAATCATTCCACTGAAGCCAATAATACTAGAAATAGAATCCAATTCCTTTAGCATTAAGACTAGCTTCCCTTCAAAGGAAGAAAGTCATTAAAGAAGAAATGGAAACCAATCCCTTAAGGATTAAGACTAGCTTTCAATCATTCCATTTATGCCATTAAAAGAGAAAGAGAATCCAATTCCTTAAGCATTAAGACTAGCTTCCAATCAAAGGAAGAAAGCCATTAAAGAAGAAATGCAAACCAATTCCTTAAGGATTAAGACTAGCTTGCAATCATTCCATTTAAGCCATTAAAAGAGAAAGAGAATACAATTCCTTAAGCATTAAGACTAGCTTCCAATCAAAGAAAGAAAGCCATTAAAGAAGAAATGGAAACCAATTCCTTAAGGATTAAGACTAGCTTTTAATCATTCCATTTAAGCCATTAAAAGAGAAAGAGAATCCAATTCCTTATGGATTAAGACTAGCTTTCAATCATTCCGCTAAAGCCAATAAGACTAGTGTAACACCTCTATCATATAAGCCATGCTCGAGTCATGGAGTTATATGAAAAGGTCGTCACGATGCTAAGTAAACTTTAT
>CM062529.1:39998751-40050815 GCA_031439595.1 Pterocarpus santalinus | reverse complement strand
TGGAATGATTGAAAGCTAGTCTTAATCCATAAGGAATTGGATTCTCTTTCTCTTTTAATGGCTTAAATGGAATGATTGAAAGCTAGTCTTAATCCTTAAGGAATTGGTTTCCATTTCTTCTTTAATGGCTTTCTTCCTTTGATTGGAAGCTAGTCTTAATGCTTAAGGAATTGTATTCTCTTTCTCTTTTAATGGCTTAAATGGAATGATTGAAAGCTAGTCTTAATCCTTAAGGAATTGGTTTCCATTTCTTCTTTAATGGCTTTCTTCCTTTGATTGGAAGCTAGTCTTAATGCTTAAGGAATTGTATTCTCTTTCTCTTTTAATGGCTTAAATGGAATGATTGAAAGCTAGTCTTAATCCTTAAGGAATTGGTTTCCATTTCTTCTTTAATGGCTTTCTTCCTTTGATTGGAAGCTAGTCTTAATGCTTAAGGAATTGTATTCTCTTTCTCTTTTAATGGCATAAATGGAATGATTGAAAGCTAGTCTTAATCCTTAAGAAATTGGTTTCCATTTCTTCTTTAATGGCTTTCTTCCTTTGATTGGAAGCTAGTCTTAATGCTTAAGGAATTGGATTCTCTTTCTCTTTTAATGGCATAAATGGAATGATTGAAAGCTAGTCTTAATCCTTAAGGAATTGGTTTCCATTTCTTCTTTAATGGCTTTCTTCCTTTGATTGGAAGCTAGTCTTAATGCTTAAGGAATTGGATTCTATTTCTAGTCTTATTGGCTTAATTGGAATGATTGAAAGCTAGTCTTAATCCATAAGGAATTGGATTCTCTTTCTCTTTTAATGGCTTAAATGGAATGATTGAAAGCTAGTCTTAATCCTTAAGGAATTGGTTTCCATTTCTTCTTTAATGGCTTTCTTCCTTTGATTGGAAGCTAGTCTTAATGCTTAAGGAATTGTATTCTCTTTCTCTTTTAATGGCTTAAATGGAATGATTGAAAGCTAGTCTTAATCCTTAAGGAATTGGTTTCCATTTCTTCTTTAATGGCTTTCTTCCTTTGATTGGAAGCTAGTCTTAATGCTTAAGGAATTGGATTCTCTTTATCTTTTAATGGCTTAAATGGAATGATTGAAAGCCAGTCTTAATCCTTAAGGAATTGGTTTCCATTTCTTCTTTAATGGCTTTCTTCCTTTGATTGGAAGCTAGTCTTAATGCTTAAGGAATTGGATTCTCTTTCTCTTTTAATGGCATAAATGGAATGATTGAAAGCTAGTCTTAATCCTTAAGGAATTGGTTTCCATTTCTTCTTTAATGGCTTTCTTCCTTTGATTGGAAGCTGGTCTTAATGCTTAAGGAATTGGATTTTATTTCTCGTCATATTGGCTTCAGTGGAATGATTGAAAGCTAGTCTTAATCCATAAGGAATTGGATTCTCTTTCTCTTTTAATGGCTTAAATGGAATGATTGAAAGCTAGTCTTAATCCTTAAGGAATTGGTTTCCATTTCTTCTTTAATGGCTTTCTTCCTTTGATTGGAAGCTAGTCTTAATGCTTAAGGAATTGTATTCTCTTTCTCTTTTAATGGCTTAAATGGAATGATTGAAAGCTAGTCTTAATCCTTAAGGAATTGGTTTCCATTTCTTCTTTAATGGCTTTCTTCCTTTGATTGGAAGCTAGTCTTAATGCTTAAGGAATTGTATTCTCTTTCTCTTTTAATGGCTTAAATGGAATGATTGAAAGCTAGTCTTAATCCTTAAGGAATTGGTTTCCATTTCTTCTTTAATGGCTTTCTTCCTTTGATTGGAAGCTAGTCTTAATGCTTAAGGAATTGTATTCTCTTTCTCTTTTAATGGCTTAAATGGAATGATTGAAAGCTAGTCTTAATCCTTAAGGAATTGGTTTCCATTTCTTCTTTAATGGCTTTCTTCCTTTGATTGGAAGCTAGTCTTAATGCTTAAGGAATTGGATTCTCTTTCTCTTTTAATGGCATAAATGGAATGATTGAAAGCTAGTCTTAATCCTTAAGGAATTGGTTTCCATTTCTTCTTTAATGGCTTTCTTCCTTTGATTGGAAGCTAGTCTTAATGCTTAAGGAATTGGATTCTCTTTCTCTTTTAATGGCATAAATGGAATGATTGAAAGCTAGTCTTAATCCATAAGGAATTGGTTTCCATTTCTTCTTTAATGGCTTTCTTGACATGATTGGAAGTTAGTCTTGATGCTTAAGGAATTGGATTCCATTTCTTCTTAATGGCTTTCTTGGAATGATTGAAAGCTAGTCTTAATCCTTAAGGAATTGGATTCTCTTTCTCTTTTAATGGCTTAAATGGAATGATTGAAAGCTAGTCTTAATCCTTAAGGAATTGGTTTCCATTTCTTCTTTAATGGCTTTCTTCCTTTGATTGGAAGCTAGTCTTAATGCTTAAGGAATTGTATTCTCTTTCTCTTTTAATGGCTTAAATGGAATGATTGAAAGCTAGTCTTAATCCTTAAGGAATTGGTTTCCATTTCTTCTTTAATGGCTTTCTTCCTTTGATTGGAAGCTAGTCTTAATGCTTAAGGAATTGTATTCTCTTTCTCTTTTAATGGCTTAAATGGAATGATTGAAAGCTAGTCTTAATCCTTAAGGAATTGGTTATCATTTCTTCTTTAATGGCTTTCTTCCTTTGATTGGAAGCTAGTCTTAATGCTTAAGGAATTGGATTCTCTTTCTCTTTTAATGGCATAAATGGAATGATTGAAAGCTAGTCTTAATCCTTAAGGAATTGGTTCTCATTTCTTCTTTAATGGCTTTCTTCCTTTGATTGGAAGCTAGTCTTAATGCTTAAGGAATTAGATTCTCTTTCTCTTTTAATGGCTTAAATGGAATGATTGAAAGCTAGTCTTAATCCTTAAGGAATTGGTTTCCATTTCTTCTTTAATGGCTTTCTTCCTTTGATTGGAAGCTAGTCTTAATGCTTAAGGAATTGGATTCTCTTTCTCTTTTAATGGCATAAATGGAATGATTGAAAGCTAGTCTTAATCCTTAAGGAATTGGTTTTCATTTCTTCTTTAATGGCTTTCTTCCTTTGATTGGAAGCTAGTCTTAATGCTTAAGGAATTGGATTCTCTTTCTCTTCTAATGGCATAAATGGAATGATTGAAAGCTAGTCTTAATCCTTAAGGAATTGGTTTCCATTTCTTCTCTTTTAATGGCTTATGTGGAATGATTGAAAGCTAGTCTTAATCCTTAAGGAATTGGTTTCTGTTTCTTCTTTAATGGCTTTCTTCCTTTGATTGAAAGCTAGTCTTAATGCTTAAGGAATTGGATTCTCTTTCTCTTTTAATGGCTTAAATGGAATGATTGAAAGCTAGTCTTAATCCTTAAGGAATTGGTTTCCATTTCTTCTTTAATGGCTTTCTTCCTTTGATTGGAAGCTAGTCTTAATGCTTAAGGAATTGTATTCTCTTTCTCTTTTAATGGCTTAAATGGAATGATTGAAAGCTAGTCTTAATCCTTAAGGAATTGGTTTCCATTTCTTCTTTAATGGCTTTCTTCCTTTGATTGGAAGCTAGTCTTAATGCTTAAGGAATTGTATTCTCTTTCTCTTTTAATGGCTTAAATGGAATGATTGAAAGCTAGTCTTAATCCTTAAGGAATTGGTTTCCATTTCTTCTTTAATGGCTTTCTTCCTTTGATTGGAAGCTAGTCTTAATGCTTAAGGAATTGTATTCTCTTTCTCTTTTAATGGCTTAAATGGAATGATTGAAAGCTAGTCTTAATCCTTAAGGAATTGGTTTGCATTTCTTCTTCAATGGCTTTCTTCCTTTGATTGGAAGCTAGTCTTAATGCTTAAGGAATTGGATTCTCTTTCTCTTTTAATGGCATAAATGGAATGATTGAAAGCTAGTCTTAATCCTTAAGGAATTGGTTTCCATTTCTTCTTTAATGGCTTTCTTCCTTTGATTGGAAGCTAGTCTTAATGCTTAAGGAATTGTATTCTCTTTATCTTTTAATGGCTTAAATGGAATGATTGAAAGCCAGTCTTAATCCTTGAGGAATTGGTTTCCATTTCTTCTTTAATGGCTTTCTTCCTTTGATTGGAAGCTAGTCTTAATGCTTAAGGAATTGGATTCTCTTTCTCTTTTAATGGCATAAATGGAATGATTGAAAGCTAGTCTTAATCCTTAAGGAATTGGTTTCCATTTCTTCTTTAATGGCTTTCTTCCTTTGATTGGAAGCTAGTCTTAATGCTTAAGGAATTGGATTCTATTTCTAGTCTTTAATGGCTTTCTGGAATGATTGGAAGCTAGTCTTAATGCTTAAGGAATTGTATTCTCTTTCTCTTTTAATGGCTTAAATGGAATGATTGAAAGCTAGTCTTAATCCTTAAGGAATTGGTTTCCATTTCTTCTTTAATGGCTTTCTTCCTTTGATTGGAAGCTAGTCTTAATGCTTAAGGAATTGTATTCTCTTTCTCTTTTAATGGCTTAAATGGAATGATTGAAAGCTAGTCTTAATCCTTAAGGAATTGGTTTCCATTTCTTCTTTAATGGCTTTCTTCCTTTGATTGGAAGCTAGTCTTAATGCTTAAGGAATTGTATTCTCTTTCTCTTTTAATGGCTTAAATGGAATGATTGAAAGCTAGTCTTAATCCTTAAGGAATTGGTTTCCATTTCTTCTTTAATGGCTTTCTTCCTTTGATTGGAAGCTAGTCTTAATGCTTAAGGAATTGGATTCTCTTTCTCTTTTAATGGCTTAAATGGAATGATTGAAAGCTAGTCTTAATCCTTAAGGAATTGGTTTCCATTTCTTCTTTTAATGGCTTTCTTCCTTTGATTGGAAGCTAGTCTTAATGCTTAAGGAATTGGATTCCATTTCTTCTTTAATGGCTTTCTTGGAATGATTGAAAGCTAGTCTTAATCCATAAGGAATTGTATTCTCTTTCTCTTTTAATGGCTTAAATGGAATGATTGAAAGCTAGTCTTAATCCTTAAGGAATTGGTTTCCATTTCTTCTTTAATGGCTTTCTTCCTTTGATTGGAAGCTAGTCTTAATGCTTAAGGAATTGTATTCTCTTTCTCTTTTAATGGCTTAAATGGAATGATTGAAAGCTAGTCTTAATCCTTAAGGAATTGGTTTCCATTTCTTCTTTAATGGCTTTCTTCCTTTGATTGGAAGCTAGTCTTAATGCTTAAGGAATTGTATTCTCTTTCTCTTTTAATGGCTTAAATGGAATGATTGAAAGCTAGTCTTAATCCTTAAGGAATTGGTTTCCATTTCTTCTTTAATGGCTTTCTTCCTTTGATTGGAAGCTAGTCTTAATGCTTAAGGAATTGGATTCTCTTTCTCTTTTAATGGCTTAAATGGAATGATTGAAAGCTAGTCTTAATCCATAAGGAATTGGTTTCCATTTCTTCTTTAATGGCTTAAATGGAATGATTGGAAGCTAGTCTTAATGCTTAAGGAATTGGATTTTATTTCTTGTTTATTGGCTTCAGTGGAATGATTGAAAGCTAGTCTTAATGCTTAAGGAATTGTATTCTCTTTCTCTTTTAATGGCTTAAATGGAATGATTGAAAGCTAGTCTTAATCCTTAAGGAATTGGTTTCCATTTCTTCTTTAATGGCTTTCTTCCTTTGATTGGAAGCTAGTCTTAATGCTTAAGGAATTGTATTCTCTTTCTCTTTTAATGGCTTAAATGGAATGATTGAAAGCTAGTCTTAATCCTTAAGGAATTGGTTTCCATTTCTTCTTTAATGGCTTTCTTCCTTTGATTGGAAGCTAGTCTTAATGCTTAAGGAATTGTATTCTCTTTCTCTTTTAATGGCTTAAATGGAATGATTGAAAGCTAGTCTTAATCCTTAAAGAATTGGTTTCCATTTCTTCTTTAATGGCTTTCTTCCTTTGATTGGAAGCTAGTCTTAATGCTTAAGGAATTGTATTCTCTTTCTCTTTTAATGGCTTAAATGGAATGATTGAAAGCTAGTCTTAATCCTTAAGGAATTGGTTTGCATTTCTTCTTTAATGGCTTTCTTCCTTTGATTGGAAGCTAGTCTTAATGCTTAAGGAATTGGATTCTCTTTCTCTTTTAATGGCTTAAATGGAATGATTGAAAGCTAGTCTTAATCCTTAAGGAATTGGTTTCCATTTCTTCTTTAATGGCTTTCTTCCTTTGATTGGAAGCTAGTCTTAATGCTTAAGGAATTGGATTCTCTTTCTCTTTTAATGGCTTAAATGGAATGATTGAAAGCTAGTCTTAATCCTTAAGGAATTGGTTTCCATTTCTTCTTTAATGGCTTTCTTCCTTTGATTGGAAGCTAGTCTTAATGCTTAAGGAATTGGATTCTCTTTCTCTTTTAATGGCTTAAATGGAATGATTGAAAGCTAGTCTTAATCCTTAAGGAATTGGTTTCCATTTCTTCTTTAATGGCTTTCTTCCTTTGATTGGAAGCTAGTCTTAATGCTTAAGGAATTGTATTCTTTTTCTTTTTTAATGGCTTAAATGGAATGATTGAAAGCTAGTCTTAATCCTTAAGGAATTGGTTTCCATTTCTTCTTTAATGGCTTTCTTCCTTTGATTGGAAGCTAGTCTTAATGCTTAAGGAATTGGATTCTCTTTCTCTTTTAATGGCTTAAATGGAATGATTGAAAGCTAGTCTTAATCCTTAAGGAATTGGTTTCCATTTCTTCTTTAATGGCTTTCTTCCTTTGATTGGAAGCTAGTCTTAATGCTTAAGGAATTGTATTCTCTTTCTCTTTTAATGGCTTAAATGGAATGATTGAAAGCTAGTCTTAATCCTTAAGGAATTGGTTTCCATTTCTTCTTCAATGGCTTTCTTCCTTTGATTGGAAGCTAGTCTTAATGCTTAAGGAATTGGATTCTACTTCTAGTCTTCTTGGCTGAAATGGAATGATTGAAAGCTAGTCTTAATCCATAAGGAATTGGATTCTCTTTCTCTTTTAATGGCTTAAATGGAATGATTGAAAGCTAGTCTTAATCCTTAAGGAATTGGTTTCATTTCTTCTTTAATGGCTTTCTTCCTTTGATTGGAAGCTAGTCTTAATGCTTAAGGAATTGGATTCTCTTTCTCTTTTAATGGCATAAATGGAATGATTGAAAGCTAGTCTTAATCCATAAGGAATTGGTTTCCATTTCTTCTTTAATGGCTTTCTTCCTTTGAAAGGAAGGTAGTCTCAATGCTTAAGGAATTGGATTCTACTTCTAGTCTTGTTGGCTTCAGTGGAATGATTGAAAACTAGTCTTAATCCATAAGGAATTGGATTCTCTTTCTCTTTTAATGGCTTAAATGGAATGATTGAAAGCTAGTCTTAATCCTTAAGGAATTGGTTTCCATTTCTTCTTTAATGGCTTTCTTCCTTTGATTGGAAGCTAGTCTTAATGCTTAAGGAATTGGATTCTCTTTCTCTTTTAATGGCATAAATGGAATGATTGAAAGCTAGTCTTAATCCTTAAGGAATTGGTTTCCATTTCTTCTTTAATGGCTTTCTTCCTTTGATTGGAAGCTAGTCTTAATGCTTAAGGAATTAGATTCTCTTTCTCTTTTAATGGCTTAAATGGAATGATTGAAAGCTAGTCTTAATCCTTAAGGAATTGGTTTCTATTTCTTCTTTAATGGCTTTCTTCCTTTGAATGGAAGCTAGTCTTAATGCTTAAGGAATTGGATTCTCTTTCTCTTTTAATGGCATAAATGGAATGATTGAAAGCTAGTCTTAATCCTTAAGGAATTGGTTTCCATTTCTTCTTTAATGGCTTTCTTCCTTTGATTGGAAGCTAGTCTTAATGCGTAAGGAATTGGATTCTCTTTCTCTTTTAATGGCTGAAATGGAATGATTGAAAGCTAGTCTTAATCCTTAAGGAATTGGTTTCCATTTCTTCTTTAATGGCTTTCTTCCTTTGATTGGAAGCTAGTCTTAATGCGTAAGGAATTGGATTCCCTTTCTCTTTTAATGGCTGAAATGGAATGATTGAAAGCTAGTCTTAATCCTTAAGGAATTGGTTTCCATTTCTTCTTTAATGGCTTTCTTCCTTTGATTGGAAGCTAGTCTTAATGCTTAAGGAATTGTATTCTCTTTATCTTTTAATGGCTTAAATGGAATGATTGAAAGCCAGTCTTAATCCTTGAGGAATTGGTTTCCATTTCTTCTTTAATGGCTTTCTTCCTTTGATCGGAAACTAGTCTTAATGCTTAACGAATTAGATTCTCTTTCTCTTTTAATGGCTTAATTGGAATGATTGAAAGCCAGTCTTAATCCTTAAGGAATTGGTTTCCATTTCTTCTTTAATGGCTTTCTTCCTTTGAATGGAAGCTAGTCTTAATGCTTAAGGAATTGGATTCTCTTTCTCTTTTAGTGGCACAAATGGAATGATTGAAAGCTAGTCTTAATCCTTAAGGAATTGGTTTCCATTTCTTCTTTAATGGCTTTCTTCCTTTGAAAGGAAGGTAGTCTCAATGCTTAAGGAATTGGATTCTACTTCTAGTCTTGTTGGCTTCAGTGGAATGATTGAAAGCTAGTCTTAATCCATAAGGAATTGGATTCTCTTTCTCTTTTAATGGCTTAAATTGAATGATTGAAAGCTAGTCTTAATCCTTAAGGAATTGGTTTCCATTTCTTCTTTAATGGCTTTCTTCCTTTGATTGGAAGCTAGTCTTAATGCGTAAGGAATTGGATTCCCTTTCTCTTTTAATGGCTGAAATGGAATGATTGAAAGCTAGTCTTAATCCTTAAGGAATTGGTTTCCATTTCTTCTTTAATGGCTTTCTTCCTTTGATTGGAAGCTAGTCTTAATGCTTAAGGAATTGTATTCTCTTTCTCTTTTAATAGCTTAAATGGAATGATTGAAAGCTAGTCTTAATCCGTAAGGAATTGGTTTCCATTTCTTCTTCAATGGCTTTCTTCCTTTGATTGGAAGCTAGTCTTAATGCTTAAGGAATTGGATTCTCTTTCTCTTTTAATGGCATAAATGGAATGATTGAAAGCTAGTCTTAATCCTTAAGGAATTGGTTTCTATTTCTTCTTTAATGGCTTTCTTCCTTTGAATGGAAGCTAGTCTTAATGCTTAAGGAATTGGATTCTCTTTCTCTTTTAATGGCATAAATGGAATGATTGAAAGCTAGTCTTAATCCTTAAGGAATTGGTTTCCATTTCTTCTTTAATGGCTTTCTTCCTTTGATCGGAAACTAGTCTTAATGCTTAACGAATTAGATTCTCTTTCTCTTTTAATGGCTTAATTGGAATGATTGAAAGCTAGTCTTAATCCTTAAGGAATTGGTTTCCATTTCTTCTTTAATGGCTTTCTTCCTTTGAATGGAAGCTAGTCTTAATGCTTAAGGAATTGGATTCTCTTTCTCTTTTAATGGCATAAATGGAATGATTGAAAGCTAGTCTTAATCCTTAAGGAATTGGTTTCCATTTCTTCTTTAATGGCTTTCTTCCTTTGATTGGAAGCTAGTCTTAATGCGTAAGGAATTGGATTCCCTTTCTCTTTTAATGGCTGAAATGGAATGATTGAAAGCTAGTCTTAATCCTTAAGGAATTGGTTTCCATTTCTTCTTTAATGGCTTTCTTCCTTTGATTGGAAGCTAGTCTTAATGCTTAAGGAATTGTATTCTCTTTCTCTTTTAATGGCTTAAATGGAATGATTGAAAGCTAGTCTTAATCCTTAAGGAATTGGTTTCCATTTCTTCTTCAATGGCTTTCTTCCTTTGATTGGAAGCTAGTCTTAATGCGTAAGGAATTGGATTCCCTTTCTCTTTTAATGGCTGAAATGGAATGATTGAAAGCTAGTCTTAATCCTTAAGGAATTGGTTTCCATTTCTTCTTTAATGGCTTTCTTCCTTTGATTGGAAGCTAGTCTTAATGCTTAAGGAATTGTATTCTCTTTATCTTTTAATGGCTTAAATGGAATGATTGAAAGCCAGTCTTAATCCTTGAGGAATTGGTTTCCATTTCTTCTTTTACGGCTTTCTTCCTTTGATTGGAAGCTAGTCTTAATGCTTAACGAATTAGATTCTCTTTCTCTTTTAATGGCTTAATTGGAATGATTGATAGCTAGTCTTAATCCTTAAGGAATTGGTTTCCATTTCTTCTTTAATGGCTTTCTTCCTTTGAATGGAAGCTAGTCTTAATGCTTAAGGAATTGGATTCTCTTTCTCTTTTAGTGGCACAAATGGAATGATTGAAAGCTAGTCTTAATCCTTAAGGAATTGGTTTCCATTTCTTCTTTAATGGCTTTCTTCCTTTGAAAGGAAGGTAGTCTCAATGCTTAAGGAATTGGATTCTACTTCTAGTCTTCTTGGCTTCAGTGGAATGATTGAAAACTTGTCTTAATCCATAAGGAATTGGATTCTCTTTCTCTTTTAATGGCTTAAATGGAATGATTGAAAGCTAGTCTTAATCCTTAAGGAATTGGTTTCCATTTCTTCTTTAATGGCTTTCTTCCTTTGATTGGAAGCTAGTCTTAATGCTTAAGGAATTGGATTCTCTTTCTCTTTTAATGGCATAAATGGAATGATTGAAAGCTAGTCTTAATCCTTAAGGAATTAGTTTCCATTTCTTCTTTAATGACTTTCTTCCTCTGAAGGGAAGCTAGTCTTAATGCTAAAGGAATTGGATTCTATTTCTAGTCTTATTGGCTTCAGTGGAATGATTGAAAGCTAGTTGATACGTGCTCAGGAGGGTATTTTGGTTATTCCAACACTGGAAAAGAGCTTGTTTCTAGCAAGTTGGTTCTGCCTTGGAGATCAAGCAAACCAAGAGCTTATTTCAAGTTACTTGGAAATCAAGGAATCAAGCATAATTAAAGTAACTTGAAGAGCAAGCAATCTAATCATGTTGGAGATATGTTTAGATTGTAGGTAGATTCTTTTTTGATTTGTTTTGACTTAGTCTAGATTTGTTTAGATTTAAATTGCTTCAGTTTATCTTTTAGAATTTAAATCAAATATGATCTAATCTATAAAGATCAAATCTGATTTAAAATTAGATAGGAATAAATCTTTTAGAATAGAATCGTATCTTTAATTTTTAAATTTTAGCTTCAAATCAAATCTTTTAGATAGGATTAGATAATTTCTAGTTTTAGAATTTATGTATAAATAGGCAACTTGGCCTATAGACAATAGAGAATTTTGATCATATTTTTTATCATGGTTTGACTACCAAGATAGTTGTGAGGTTTTTCCTCATGTTGTTCTGTGTGATGCAGAATGTTCTATCTTTTCCCTGTTATCTACGTTTCCAAGGACAGGTTTCTTGGGGGTTTAGTAGGGAGGGTCTTTATTCTACATCTTATCTTCTATCAAAGTGTGTGCCTGGGGTTTCTGGATCTTTATATCCACGGGGTTCCATCATCATTTGGTATCAGAGCAAGGTCTAGATAAATTCCTATTTATCTATCTTTGTCTTTTATGTTTATCTTTTGTCTTCTTTCCTTGTCCATTTGCGTTCTTTTTTTTTGTGTTTTTGAATTCTATCCTCTTGTGTTGTTGTCACATCTTTGTCTATCTCTATGCTTCTTCTTTGTTTTGCATTTTTTTTTTAGTTGCTAGTTCAGATCAAAAAAAAAAAAAGAAAAAAAAAAGGAGAAGAAATTAGAAAAGGTGAGGATTATAAGCATAATTTTTTTCCCTGTTATCTACGTTTCCAAGGACAGGTTTCTTGGGGGTTTAGTAGGAAAACCCTATGTTTACTATCCTTTGTTTCTATTTCGTTTCCGCTTTGTTCATTTTATTTCCCTAGTTTTTTTTTCTTTGTGTTTTGAGTCTCGTTTTCTTAATTGTTGTGTCTACTTTATCCATATTTTTTTAATATATTTGAGGTATATTCAGTCCAAAAAGAAAAAAAAAGAAAAAAAAAAGAAAAGAGAAGAAAAGAAAAAAAAAAGAAGGAAAAAAAAGCGAAAAAAAAGAAAAAGAAAGAAGGAAAAAAAAAAAAGAGAGAGAGAAAAAAAAAAAGAGAAGAGAGAGTGTTAGTGAGATTCTTCAATTGCAGGTTCTTAGATGACTTCATGGAGGAAAGGCAATGGTGGAGATGTCTTTGAAGATTACAAAGGCAAGATTCGAGGACGAATCTTTTTTGAAGAGGGGGAGAATGATACATGCTCAGAAGGGTAACTTGGTCATTTCAACACTGGAAAAGAGCCTGTTTCTGGCAAGTTGGTTTGCCTTGGAGATCAAGCAATCCGAGAGCCCATTTCAAGTTACTTGGAGATCAAGGAATCAAGCTTAATTAAAGTAACTTGGGGAGCAAGCAATTTGATTATGTTGAAAATATATTTAGATTGTGTTTAGATTCATTTTTTATTTGTTTTGACTTAGTCTGGGTTTGTTTAGATTTAAATTGATTCAGTTTGTCTTTTAGGATTTAAATCAAATATGATCTAATCTATAAAGATCAAATCTGATTTAAATTAGTTAGGAAGAAATCTTTTAGAATAGAATCGTATCTTTAATTTTTAAATTTTAGCTTCAAATCAAATTTTTTAGATAGGATTAGATACTTTCTAGTTTTAGGATTTATGTATAAATAGGCAACTTGGCCTATAGACAACAGAGAATTTTGATCATATTTTTTTATCATGGTTTAACTACCGAGATAGTTGTGAGGTTTTTCCTCATGTTGTTCTGTGTGATGCAGAATGTTCTATCTTTTCCCTGTTATCTACGTTTCCAAGGACAGGTTTCTTGGGGGTTTAGTAGGGAGGGTCTTTATTCTACATCTTATCTTCTATCAAAGTGTGTGCCTGGGGTTTCTGGATCTTTATATCCACGGGGTTCCGCATCATTTGGTATCAGAGCAAGGTCTAGATAAATTCCTATTTATCTGTCTTTTACGTTTACCTTTTGTCTTCTTTCTCTGTCTGTTTGCGTTCTTATTTTTTTGTCTATCCTTTGTGTTGCGGTCATATCTTTGTTCCATCTTTGTGTTTCTCCTATTTGCTTTCAATCTTTGTTGCTAGTTCAAATTTGAAAAAAAAAAAAAGAAGGTGCAGAAAAAAAAAACGAAAAAAAAAGCCAAAAAAAAGAAGGACGAAAAAAAAAAAAGAGAAGAAGGAGGGGAAGTTAGAAAAGATTGAAAGGATTATATTCAGATTTAGTTTTGATTCACATCAGATTACATTATCCTTTGTTTCAAATTTAAAAAGATTGTGTTTAGATTCAGTTTTAATTCAAATCAGATTACATATCTTGTCTTTCCTTGGAATTTAAATTTTGATTTTTAAATCTGATTTACATCAGATTTGGTTGATTTACACCAGATTTTGTGTTATCTTGAGTTCCTTGGAGTCTAAGTAATCCTTAGTTGTGTGTCTTTTGCATTTTTTTTTTCCTTGCAAATTAAGTAATCCATTCTGAGTCTTCAACTTGAGTTTCTCTTGGTCCTTGTCATCAAATTCTTATCGTAATATTACTTGTGGATTTGCCTTGCTTGATTTCATTTAATTTCTAAAGTGCAACATTCTAAAGTGATCAAAAGTGGTAAAAGGCAAGAGTGGTGAGCACAAAAGAGGGTAAAAGCCAAGAATTGAGTGAAAACACGAGTGTACCCAATTTTGAGTGCAAACACGTGAGAGAGTGCTTGTGAGGTCCTTTTCTTTTATTAACATTTTGCAGGTTGTTCAATGGCTAACAACTCAAGGAAGGAAGGAAAAGAAAATTATGAAGAGGAACCTGGTATGACACTTGACATGAAGCTCATGTACCAAGCTTTCACTAGTCAATTTCAGAAGTTGAATAGTAGACTTGATGAGATGGATGAGTGGAGAAAGGAGATGACACAAAGCATGTCCAGAGGAAGTAGACGGGTTGATCAGAGGAATCGACGTCACCATGATTCCACCATGAGCTATCTGGGGAGGAGTTTGATGAAGTTGATTCAGCCAGAAATAGGAGAACTAGAAACAGAGCTTGGGATAGCAACATTAACGCTATCAAGATGCAAATACCACCATTCAAGGGTAGGAATGATGCTGAAGCTTATTTAGAGTGGGAAAGAAAGGTGGAGATGATTTTTGCTTGTCATAATTACTCTGAAGAGAAGAAGGTCAGAATTAGCTTTGTGGAATTTTCTGATTACGCTCTAATTTGGTGGGATGAGCTAGTTAAGTCTAGAAGGAGGAATGGGGAATACCCCATAGAAACTTGGGATGAGATGAAGAGGATAATGAAGAAGAGATTTGTTCCTTCCCACTACTATAGGGAAGTGCACCAAAAATTGCATAGGCTCATTCAAGGCTCCAAGTCAGTAGAAGATTACCATAAGGAGATGGAAATGCTCATGATTAAAGCCAACATTGAGGAGGACATGGAAGTAACTATGGCTCGGTTTATAGGTGGTTTAAATAAGGAGATTGCAGATGTGGTAGAATTACACCATTATGTGGAGATGGAGGATTTGGTTAGCATGGCAATGAAGGTAGAGAAACAACAAAATCAAAGAAGGGCAGCTAAGGCATTTTCGAATTCCAACTCGAAGTGGGGTTCAAAATGGTCTAAGTATGAGGACACAAAGAAGAATAAGGACTCAAATCCCAAGGAGAAGGGACTGGACATAGCCAAGAAGAATGGTACTTCTAATTCATCTTCTTCTACTGCTACTTCTAGACATAGAGATGTTAAATGCTTCAAGTGCCACGGCTTGGGCCATTATGCATCTAATTGCCCGAACAAGAGAACAATGGTCATTAGGGGAGGTGAAGTTGTATCTGAATCTGATGATGATGGTAAGTCTGATGGTAGTGATGATATGCCACCATTAGAGGACTGTTCTGATAATGATGAGAATGTTGAATATGCTGTGCATGGTGAGTCTCTTGTTGCTAGACGTGCTTTGAATATGCAAGTTAAGGAGGATAGCCTAGAGCAAAGAGAGAACATCTTTCACACTAGATGTTTGGTTGGTGGAAAGGTGTGCAGTTTGATTGTTGATGGTGGAAGTTGCACCAATGTTGCTAGTACCACCTTAGTGGAGAAGTTGGGATTGAAGCATGATAAGCATCCTAATCCATATAGGTTGCAATGGTTGAATAATAGTGGGGAAGTGAAAGTTACTAGACAAGTTGTGGTTGCATTCTCCATTGGGAAGTATAGTGATGAAGTAATGTGTGATGTAGTACCCATGCAGGCTAGTCATTTGTTGTTGGGGAGACCATGGCAATTTGATAGGCGTGTGCTACATGATGGGTACAAGAATAGGTATTCCTTCGAGTATAATGGCCACAAGATCACTCTTGCACCATTATCGCCAAGGAGGTCTATCTTGATCAAATGAAGCTTCAACAAACTTGTATGGGGAATTTGGGAAGTGAGGAAAAAGAAAAAGAGAGAAAAGAGGCCATGAGAGAAAAGAATAAAGAACAAGGCCCAATGGTGAGAGAAAATAAAGAAAAGAAAGAGAGAGGTGAGCAAAATGCAAAGAAAGAAAAGAGTGAAAAGAAAGAGAAGAGTGAGAAAAATGAAGAGAGTGAGAGGAAATGGTTTTATGCAAAAGAGAGAGATTTGAAAAGTGCTTTGTTAGGCAAAAGAGCTTTGATTATGATTCGATTTAAGGAGATTTTACTCTATGAAACTGAACTTAACCCAAATTTGCCTAGTTGTTTTCTTTCTTTGTTGCAGGAGTTTGAAGATGTGTTCCCTAGTGAGGTGCCAAGTGGATTACCACCATTGAGAGGGATTGAGCACCAAATTGATTTTGTGCCCGGAGCTAGTATTCCAAATAGACCAGCCTATAGAAGTAATCCTGAGGAGACAAAGGAGCTTCAAAGGCAAGTGGATGATTTGCTGGCTAAAGGGTATGTGAGGGAAAGCATGAGTCCATGTGCCAGTTTTGTTGGTTCCAAAGAAAGATGGCACTTGGAGGATGTGTGTGGATTGTCGTGCAGTCAACAAGATAACGGTAAAGTATCGCCATCCTATTCCTAGGTTAGATGACATGCTTGATGAGTTAAATGGTGCATGCATATTCACTAAAATTGATTTGAAAAGTGGGTATCACCAAATTAGAATGAAACCAGGGGATGAATGGAAGACTGCATTTAAAACAAAATATGGTCTTTATGAGTGGTTGGTTATGCCTTTTGGGTTAACTAATGCACCTAGTACTTTCATGCGCTTAATGAACCATGTTTTGAGGGATTTCTTGGGAAGTTTGTGGTTGTTTATTTTGATGATATCTTAATTTATAGCAAATGTTTGGATGAACACATATTGCATGTAAAGGCTGTTTTAGAAGTTCTTAGGAAGGAGAAGTTGTATGCCAACCTTAGGAAGTGCACATTTTGCATTGATAGAGTTGTGTTTCTTGGTTTTGTTGTGAGTGCACATGGTATTGAGGTTGATGAGGAGAAGGTGAAGGCTATTCAAGAATGGCCAACGCCTAAGAGTGTTTCTGAGGTAAGGAGTTTTCATGGTTTAGCTGGGTTTTATAGGAGATTTGTGAAAAATTTCTCTACCATTGCTGCTCCTTTAACTGAAATTGTTAAAAAGGATGTTGGGTTTAAATGGGGACAGGAACAAGAACTTGCTTTTAACACTTTGAAAGAAAAATTATGTTCTGCTCCTATTCTTGTTTTGCCTAATTTTGATAAGACTTTTGAAGTAGAATGTGATGCTTCTGGGATTGGTATAGGTGCTATTTTGATGCAGGAAAAACGTCCCATTGCATTCTTAGTGAGAAGTTGAATGGAGCTCAACTCAAGTATTCTACCTATGACAAGGAGCTATATGCCTTGGTTCGAGCTTTGGAGGTTTGGCAACATTATTTGCTGCCCAAAGAGTTCGTGATTCACACTGATCATGAGTCTTTGAAGCACCTAAAAGGTCAATGTAAGTTGAACAAAAGACATGCCAAATGGGTAGAATTCATTGAGACCTTTCCATATGTGATTGCTTATAAGCAAGGAAAAGAGAATGTAGTTGCTGATGCTTTATCTAGGAGATATGTTTTAATCACTACACTTTCTTCTAAGTTGTTAGGATTTGAGCACTTGAAAGATTTGTATGCAACTGACACTGATTTTGCTAATATATATGCTGCATGTGAAAAGGGTGCATTTAACAAGTTCTATAGGCATGAAGGTTTTCTGTTTCGTGGCAATAGAATTTGTGTGCCTATTTGCTCAACTAGAGAATTGCTTGTTAGGGAATCACATTGTGGTGGATTGATGGGTCATTTTGGTGTGCATAAGACTTTGGATGTGTTGTCTGAACATTTTTATTGGCCTCACATGCGAAAAAGATGTTGAGAGAATTTGTGCTAGATGCATTGCATGTAAACAAAGCTAAATCTAAGTCTATGCCACATGGTTTGTATACGCCTACCTATTCCTACTCATCCTTGGATTGACATATCCATGGATTTTGTGCTTGGATTGCCTAGAACTAGGAAGGGTAGAGATAGCATTTTTGTTGTAGTGCACAGATTTACTAAAATGGCTCACTTTATTGCATGCCATAAAGCGATGATGCAACAAATATTGCTGATTTGTTCTTTAGAGAAGTTGTGCGTTTGCATGGTGTCCCTAGAACTATTGTTTCTGACCGTGATGTGAAGTTTTTGAGTCATTTTTGGAAAGTGTTGTGGGGTAAGTTGGGAACAAAATTGCTTTATTCTACTACTTGTCACCCACAAACTGATGGTCAAACTGAAGTGGTGAATAGAACTTTAGGGACTTTATTGCGTGCAATTGTTGGTAAGAATTTGAAAACTTGGGAAGATTGTTTGCCTTTATTGAGTTTGCTTATAATAGGACTATACATTCTTCTACTGTTTTTCTCCATTTGAGCTTGTGTATGGTTTTAATCCTTTAACTGTTTTGGATTTAATGCCTTTGCCTTTGAGTGATATTGTTAGTTTAGATGGTGAAGGCAAGGCTGAAAGGGTTAAAGAGATGCACATGAAGGCACGTGAGATGATTGAGAAGAGAAGCGTGTTGATGACCCAAAGAGTGAATAAGGTAGTAAACAAATTGTGTTTGAACCTGGTGATTGGGTTTGGGTTCATTTGAGAAAGGAGAGGTTTCCTACTCAAAGGAAATCCAAGCTTGATGCTAGGGGAGATGGTCCATTTCAAGTGCTAGAGAGGATCAATGACAATGCATATAAGATTGACCTACCAGGTGAGTACAATGTTTCAGCTACTTTTAATGTTTCTGACCTTTCTCCTTTTGACATGGATGTAGATTCGAGGACGAATCTTTTTGAGGAGGGAGGGAATGATACGTGCTCCGGAGGACAAATTGGACGTTCTAGCACTAAAGGGCAAGATGGAAATTTCAGCATGCCCGTGGGACCTATCACAAGGGCAAGAGCAAAGATGCTGAAGGAAAGCTTTGGGAACTTGGCTAAAGCAATTGTGGAAGACATGTATCAAGAATGGGCCAAGAAGATGCCAACACATACTAATGGACAACCCAAGATCTTGTTATTTGCTGCTAATTGGGCTTAGAAGCTTATACTGGCCATGTTGGGCCATTATCCTATTTTGGTCTTGTTTAGTTTAGTTAGTTTAAGTATTTAGGACATCTAAACTTTTAGTTATTTTATTTAGCCCATATTTTATGTTTTATGTTTTATCCAGCCCAATTCATATTATTTAGCATTAGAACACTTCTTATTGGGCTTGGACTTAGTTTAAGTGTTTAACCTAGTGTAAGAGGTTATAAATACCTCAAGGAACACATTGTTTATCAGTTTTTGATTAATTGAAATTCTGTTTTGTTTTCTTTCAAGAAAACAGTCCTTTTGTGTGCAAGTGAGGTGAGTGATTTGCTTTGCTTGTTGCATCAAGAAATTGAGAGAATTCATTCTAAGGTAAATTCCTTGTGATATTCAATCAATTTCTATTCTATCTTTTCCCTGTTATCTACGTTTCCAAGGACAGGTTTCTTGGGGGTTTAGTAGGGAGGGTCTTTACTCTACATCTTGTTTTCTATCAAAGTGTGTGCCTGGGGTTTCTGGATCTTTATATCCACGGGGTTCCGCATCATTTGGTATCAGAGCAAGGTCTAGATAAATTCCTATTTATCTGTCTTTTACGTTTACCTTTTGTCTTCTTTCTTTGTCTGTTTGCGTTCTTATTTTTTTGTCTATCCTTTGTGTTGCGGTCATATCTTTGTTCCATCTTTGTGTTTCTCCTGTTTGCTTTCAATCTTTGTTGCTAGTTCAAATTTAAAAAAAAAAAAAAAAGAAGGTGCAGAAAAAAAAACGAAAAAAAAAGCCAAAAAAAAAGAAGGACGAAAAAAAAAAAAGGAGAAGAAGGAGGGGAAGTTAGAAAAGATTGAAAGGATTATACTCCGATTTAGTTTTGATTCCCATCAGATTACATTATCCTTTGTTTCAAATTCAAAAAGATTGTGTTTAGATTCAGTTTTAATTCAAATCAGATTACATATCTTGTCTTTTCTTGGAATTTAAATTTTGATTTTTAAATCTGATTTACATCAGATTTGGTTGATTTACACCAGATTTTGTATTATCTTGAGTTCCTTGGAGTCTAAGTAATCCTTAGTTGTGTGTCTTTTGCATTTTTTTTCCTTGCAAATTAAGTAATCCATTCTGAGTCTTCAACTTGAGTTTCTCTTGGTCCTTGTCATTAAATTCTGATCGTAATATTACTTGTGGATTTGCCTTACTTGATTTTATTTAATTTCTAAAGTGCAACATTCTAAAGTGATCAAAAGTGGTAAAAGGCAAGAGTGGTGAGCACAAAAGAGGGTAAAAGCCAAGAATTGAGTGAAAACACGAGTGTACCCAATTTTGAGTGCAAACACGTGAGAGAGTGCTTGTGAGGTCCTTTTCTTTTATTAACATTTTGCAGGTTGTTCAATGGCTAACAACTCAAGGAAGGAAGGAAAAGAAAATTATGAAGAGGAACCTGGTATGACACTTGACATGAAGCTCATGTACCAAGCTTTCACTAGTCAATTTCAGAAGTTGAATAGTAGACTTGATGAGATGGATGAGTGGAGAAAGGAGATGACACAAAGCATGTCCAGAGGAAGTAGACGGGTTGATCTGAGGAATCGACGTCACCATGATTCCAGCCATGAGCTATCTGGGGAGGAGTTTGATGAAGTTGTTTCACGAAATAGGAGAACTAGAAGCGAGCTTGGGATAGCAACATTAACGCTATCAAGATGCAAATACCACCATTCAAGGGTAGGAATGATGCTGAAGCTTATTTAGAGTGGGAAAGAAAGGTGGAGATGATTTTTGCTTGTCATAATTACTCTGAAGAGAAGAAGGTCAGATTGGCTGCTGTGGAATTTTCTGATTACGCTCTAATTTGGTGGGATGAGCTAGTTAAGTCTAGAAGGAGGAATGGGGAATACCCCATAGAAACTTGGGATGAGATGAAGAGGATAATGAAGAAGAGATTTGTTCCTTCCCACTACTATAGGGAAGTGCACCAAAAATTGCATAGGCTCATTCAAGGCTCCAAGTCAGTAGAAGATTACCATAAGGAGATGGAAATGCTCATGATTAAAGCCAACATTGAGGAGGACATGGAAGTAACTATGGCTCGGTTTATAGGTGGTTTAAATAAGGAGATTGCAGATGTGGTAGAATTACACCATTATGTGGAGATGGAGGATTTGGTTAGCATGGCAATGAAGGTAGAGAAACAACAAAATCAAAGAAGGGCAGCTAAGGCATTTTAATTCCAACTCAAGTGGGGTTCAAAATGGTCTAAGTATGAGGACACAAAGAAGAATAAGGACTCAAATCCCAAGGAGAAGGGACTGGACATAGCCAAGAAGAATGGTACTTCTAATTCATCTTCTTCAAGTGCTACTTCAAGACATAGAGATGTTCAATGCTTCAAGTGCCAGGGCTTGGGCCATTATGCATCTAATTGCCCAGAACAAGAGAACAATGGTCATTAGGGAGGTGAAGTTGTATCCTAATCTGATGATGATGGTAAGTCGATGGTAGTGATGATATGCCACCATTAGAGGACTGTTACGATAATGATGAGAATGTTGAATATCTTTGTGCATGGTGAGTCTCTTGTTGCTAGACGTGCTTTGAATATGCAAGTTAAGGAGGATAGCCTAGAGCAAAGAGAGAACATCTTTCACACTAGATGTTTGGTTGGTGGAAAGGTGTGCAGTTTGATTGTTGATGGTGGAAGTTGCACCAATGTTGCTAGTACCACCTTAGTGGAGAAGTTGGGATTGAAGCATGATAAGCATCCTAATCCATATAGGTTGCAATGGTTGAATAATAGTGGGGAAGTGAAAGTTACTAGACAAGTTGTGGTTGCATTCTCCATTGGGAAGTATAGTGATGAAGTAATGTGTGATGTAGTACCCATGCAGGCTAGTCATTTGTTGTTGGGGAGACCATGGCAATTTGATAGGCGTGTGCTACATGATGGGTACAAGAATAGGTATTCCTTCGAGTATAATGGCCACAAGATCACTCTTGCACCATTATCGCCCAAGGAGGTCTATCTTGATCAAATGAAGCTTCAACAAACTTGTATGGGGAATTTGGGAAGTGAGGAAAAAGAAAAAGAGAGAAAAGAGGCCATGAGAGAAAAGAATAAAGAACAAGGCCCAATGGTGAGAGAAAATAAAGAAAAGAAAGAGAGAGGTGAGCAAAATGCAAAGAAAGAAAAGAGTGAAAAGAAAGAGAAGAGTGAGAAAAATGAAGAGAGTGAGAGGAAATGGTTTTATGCAAAAGAGAGAGATTTGAAAAGTGCTTTGTTAGGCAAAAGAGCTTTGATTATGATTCGATTTAAGGAGATTTTACTCTATGAAACTGAACTTAACCCAAATTTGCCTAGTTGTTTTCTTTCTTTGTTGCAGGAGTTTGAAGATGTGTTCCCTAGTGAGGTGCCAAGTGGATTACCACCATTGAGAGGGATTGAGCACCAAATTGATTTTGTGCCCGGAGCTAGTATTCCAAATAGACCAGCCTATAGAAGTAATCCTGAGGAGACAAAGGAGCTTCAAAGGCAAGTGGATGATTTGCTGGCTAAAGGGTATGTGAGGGAAAGCATGAGTCCATGTGCTGTTCCAGTTTTGTTGGTTCCAAAGAAAGATGGCACTTGGAGGATGTGTGTGGATTGTCGTGCAGTCAACAAGATAACAGTAAAGTATCGCCATCCTATTCCTAGGTTAGATGACATGCTTGATGAGTTAAATGGTGCATGCATATTCACTAAAATTGATTTGAAAAGTGGGTATCACCAAATTAGAATGAAACCAGGGGATGAATGGAAGACTGCATTTAAAACAAAATATGGTCTTTATGAGTGGTTGGTTATGCCTTTTGGGTTAACTAATGCACCTAGTACTTTCATGCGCTTAATGAACCATGTTTTGAGGGATTTCTTGGGGAAGTTTGTGGTTGTTTATTTTGATGATATCTTAATTTATAGCAAATGTTTGGATGAACACATATTGCATGTAAAGGCTGTTTTAGAAGTTCTTAGGAAGGAGAAGTTGTATGCCAACCTTAGGAAGTGCACATTTTGCATTGATAGAGTTGTGTTTCTTGGTTTTGTTGTGAGTGCACATGGTATTGAGGTTGATGAGGAGAAGGTGAAGGCTATTCAAGAATGGCCAACGCCTAAGAGTGTTTCTGAGGTAAGGAGTTTTCATGGTTTAGCTGGGTTTTATAGGAGATTTGTGAAAAATTTCTCTACCATTGCTGCTCCTTTAACTGAAATTGTTAAAAAGGATGTTGGGTTTAAATGGGGACAGGAACAAGAACTTGCTTTTAACACTTTGAAAGAAAATTATGTTCTGCTCCTATTCTTGTTTTGCCTAATTTTGATAAGACTTTTGAAGTAGAATGTGATGCTTCGGGATTGGTATAGGTGCTATTTTGATGCAGAAAACCGTCCCATTGCATTCTTAGTGAGAAGTTGAATGGAGCTCAACTCAAGTATTCTACCTATGACAAGGAGCTATATGCCTTGGTTCGAGCTTTGGAGGTTTGGCAACATTATTTGCTGCCCAAAGAGTTCGTGATTCACACGATCATGAGTCTTTGAAGCACCTAAAAGGTCAATGTAAGTTGAACAAAAGACATGCCAAATGGGTAGAATTCATTGAGACCTTTCCATATGTGATTGCTTATAAGCAAGGAAAAGAGAATGTAGTTGCTGATGCTTTATCTAGGAGATATGTTTTAATCACTACACTTTCTTCTAAGTTGTTAGGATTTGAGCACTTGAAAGATTTGTATGCAACTGACTCTGATTTTGCTAATATATATGCTGCATGTGAAAAGGGTGCATTTAACAAGTTCTATAGGCATGAAGGTTTTCTGTTTCGTGGCAATAGAATTTGTGTGCCTATTTGCTCAACTAGAGAATTGCTTGTTAGGGAATCACATTGTGGTGGATTGATGGGTCATTTTGGTGTGCATAAGACTTTGGATGTGTTGTCTGAACATTTTTATTGGCCTCACATGCGAAAAGATGTTGAGAGAATTTGTGCTAGATGCATTGCATGTAAACAGGCTAAATCTAAGTCTATGCCACATGGTTTGTATACGCCCTTACCTATTCCTACTCATCCTTGGATTGACATATCCATGGATTTTGTGCTTGGATTGCCTAGAACTAGGAAGGGTAGAGATAGCATTTTTGTTGTAGTGGACAGATTTAGTAAAATGGCTCACTTTATTGCATGCCATAAAACTGATGATGCAACAAATATTGCTGATTTGTTCTTTAGAGAAGTTGTGCGTTTGCATGGTGTCCCTAGAACTATTGTTTCTGACCGTGATGTGAAGTTTTTGAGTCATTTTTGGAAAGTGTTGTGGGGTAAGTTGGGAACAAAATTGCTTTATTCTACTACTTGTCACCCACAAACTGATGGTCAAACTGAAGTGGTGAATAGAACTTTAGGGACTTTATTGCGTGCAATTGTTGGTAAGAATTTGAAAACTTGGGAAGATTGTTTGCCTTTTATTGAGTTTGCTTATAATAGGACTATACATTCTTCTCTGTGTTTTTCTCCATTTGAGCTTGTGTATGGTTTTAATCCTTTAACTGTTTTGGATTTAATGCCTTTGCCTTTGAGTGATATTGTTAGTTTAGATGGTGAAGGCAAGGCTGAAAGGGTTAAAGAGATGCACATGAAGGCACGTGAGATGATTGAGAAGAGAAGCAGGTTGACAACCCAAAGAGTGAATAAGGGCCGTAAACAAATTGTGTTTGAACCTGGTGATTGGGTTTGGGTTCATTTGAGAAAGGAGAGGTTTCCTACTCAAAGGAAATCCAAGCTTGATGCTAGGGGAGATGGTCCATTTCAAGTGCTAGAGAGGATCAATGACAATGCATATAAGATTGACCTACCAGGTGAGTACAATGTTTCAGCTACTTTTAATGTTTCTGACCTTTCTCCTTTTGACATGGATGTAGATTCGAGGACGAATCTTTTTGAGGAGGGAGGGAATGATACGTGCTCCGGAGGACAAATTGGACGTTCCAGCACTAAAGGGCAAGATGGGAATTTCAGCATGCCCGTGGGACCTATCACAAGGGCAAGAGCAAAGATGCTGAAGGAAAGCTTTGGGAACTTGGCTAAAGCAATTGTGGAAGACATGTATCAAGAATGGGCCAAGAAGATGCCAACACATACTAATGGACAACCCAAGATCTTGTTATTTGCTGCTAATTGGGCTTAGAAGCTTATACTGGCCATGTTGGGCCATTATCCTATTTTGGTCTTGTTTAGTTTAGTTAGTTTAAGTATTTAGGACATCTAAACTTTTAGTTATTTTATTTAGCCCATATTTTATGTTTTATGTTTTATCCAGCCCAATTCATATTATTTAGCATTAGAACACTTCTTATTGGGCTTGGACTTAGTTTAAGTGTTTAACCTAGTGTAAGAGGTTATAAATACCTCAAGGAACACATTGTTTATCAGTTTTTGATTAATTGAAATTTTGTTTTGTTTTCTTTCAAGAAAACAGTGCTTTTGTGTGCAAGTGAGGTGAGTGATTTGCTTTGCTTGTTGCATCAAGAAATTGAGAGAATTCATTCTAAGGTAAATTCCTTGTGATATTCAATCAATTTCTATTCTATCTTTTTCCTGTTATCTACGTTTCCAAGGACAGGTTTCTTGGGGGTTTAGTAGGGAGGGTCTTTATTCTACATCTTGTTTTCTATCAAAGTGTGTGCCTGGGGTTTCTGGATCTTTATATCCACGGGGTTCCGCATCATTTGGTATCAGAGCAAGGTCTAGATAAATTCCTATTTATCTGTCTTTTACGTTTACCTTTTGTCTTCTTTCTTTGTCTGTTTGCGTTCTTATTTTTTTGTCTATCCTTTGTGTTGCGGTCATATCTTTGTTCCATCTTTGTGTTTCTCCTGTTTGCTTTCAATCTTTGTTGCTAGTTCAAATTTAAAAAAAAAAAAAAAAAAGAAGGTGCAGAAAAAAAAAACGAAAAAAAAAGCCAAAAAAAAAAGAAGGACGAAAAAAAAAAAAAAAGGAGAAGAAGGAGGAGAAGTTAGAGAAGATTGAAAGGATTATACTCCGATTTAGTTTTGATTCCCATCAGATTACATTATCCTTTGTTTCAAATTCAAAAAGATTGTGTTTAGATTCAGTTTTAATTCAAATCAGATTACATATCTTGTCTTTTCTTGGAATTTAAATTTTGATTTTTAAATCTGATTTACATCAGATTTGGTTGATTTACACCAGATTTTGTATTATCTTGAGTTCCTTGGAGTCTAAGTAATCCTTAGTTGTGTGTCTTTTGCATTTTTTTTCCTTGCAAATTAAGTAATCCATTCTGAGTCTTCAACTTGAGTTTCTCTTGGTCCTTGTCATTAAATTCTGATCGTAATATTACTTGTGGATTTGCCTTACTTGATTTTATTTAATTTCTAAAGTGCAACATTCTAAAGTGATCAAAAGTGGTAAAAGGCAAGAGTGGTGAGCACAAAAGAGGGTAAAAGCCAAGAATTGAGTGAAAACACGAGTGTACCCAATTTTGAGTGCAAACACGTGAGAGAGTGCTTGTGAGGTCCTTTTCTTTTATTAACATTTTGCAGGTTGTTCAATGGCTAACAACTCAAGGAAGGAAGGAAAAGAAAATTATGAAGAGGAACCTGGTATGACACTTGACATGAAGCTCATGTACCAAGCTTTCACTAGTCAATTTCAGAAGTTGAATAGTAGACTTGATGAGATGGATGAGTGGAGAAAGGAGATGACACAAAGCATGTCCAGAGGAAGTAGACGGGTTGATCTGAGGAATCGGCGTCACCATGATTCCAGCCATGAGCTATCCTGGGAGGAGTTTGATGAAGTTGATTCAGCCAGAAATAGCGGAACTAGAAAGACAGCTTGGGATAGCAACATTAACGCTATCAAGATGCAAATACCACCATTCAAGGGTAGGAATGATGCTGAAGCTTATTTAGAGTGGGAAAGAAAGGTGGAGATGATTTTTGCTTGTCATAATTACTCTGAAGAGAAGAAGGTCGATTGGTCTTGTGGAATTTTTACGATTACGCTCTAATTTGGTGGGATGAGCTAGTTAAGTCTAGAAGGAGGAATGGGGAATACCCCATAGAAACTTGGGATGAGATGAAGAGGATAATGAAGAAGAGATTTGTTCCTTCCCACTACTATAGGGAAGTGCTCCAAAACTTGCATAGGCTCAATCAAGGCTCCAAGGCAATAGAAGATTACCATAAGGAGATGGAAATGCTCATGATTAAAGCCAACATTGAGGAGGACATGGAAGTAACTATGGCTCGGTTTATAGGTGGTTTAAATAAGGAGATTGCAGATGTGGTAGAATTACACCATTATGTGGAGATGGAGGATTTGGTTAGCATGGCAATGAAGGTAGAGAAACAACAAAATCAAAGAAGGGCAGCTAAGGCATTTTCGAATTCCAACTCGAAGTGGGGTTCAAAATGGTCTAAGTATGAGGACACAAAGAAGAATAAGGACTCAAATCCCAATGAGAAGGGACTGGACATAGCCAAGAAGAATGGTACTTCTAATTCATCTTCTTCTACTGCTACTTCTAGACATAGAGATGTTAAATGCTTCAAGTGCCACGGCTTGGGCCATTATGCATCTAATTGCAGAACAAGAGAACAATGGTCATTAGGGGAGGTGAAGTTGTATCCGAATCTGGTGATGATGGTAAGTCTGATGGTAGTGATGATATGCCACCATTAGAGGACTGTTACGATAATGATGAGAATGTTGAATATCTTGTGCATGGTGAGTCTCTTGTTGCTAGACGTGCTTTGAATATGCAAGTTAAGGAGGATAGCCTAGAGCAAAGAGAGAACATCTTTCACACTAGATGTTTGGTTGGTGGAAAGGTGTGCAGTTTGATTGTTGATGGTGGAAGTTGCACCAATGTTGCTAGTACCACCTTAGTGGAGAAGTTGGGATTGAAGCATGATAAGCATCCTAATCCATATAGGTTGCAATGGTTGAATAATAGTGGGGAAGTGAAAGTTACTAGACAAGTTGTGGTTGCATTCTCCATTGGGAAGTATAGTGATGAAGTAATGTGTGATGTAGTACCCATGCAGGCTAGTCATTTGTTGTTGGGGAGACCATGGCAATTTGATAGGCGTGTGCTACATGATGGGTACAAGAATAGGTATTCCTTTGAGTATAATGGCCACAAGATCACTCTTGCACCATTATCGCCCAAGGAGGTCTATCTTGATCAAATGAAGCTTCAACAAACTTGTATGGGGAATTTGGGAAGTGAGGAAAAAGAAAAAGAGAGAAAAGAGGCCATGAGAGAAAAGAAAGAGAGAGGTGAGAAAAATACAAAGAAAGAAAAGAGTGAAAAGAAAGAGAAGAGTGAGAAAAATGAAGAGAGTGAGAGGAAATGTTTTTATGCAAAAGAGAGAGATTTGAAAAGTGCTTTGTTAGGCAAGAGAGCTTTGATTATGATTCGATTTAAGGAGGTTTTACTCTATGAAACTGAACTTAACCCAAATTTGCCTAGTTGTTTTCTTTCTTTGTTGCAGGAGTTTGAAGATGTGTTCCCTAGTGAGGTGCCGAGTGGATTACCACCATTCAGAGGGATTGAGCACCAAATTGATTTTGTGCCTGGAGCTAGTATTCCAAATAGACCAGCCTATAGAAGTAATCCTGAGGAGACAAAGGAGCTTCAAAGGCAAGTGGATGATTTGCTGGCTAAACGGTATGTGAGGGAAAGCATGAGTCCATGTGCTGTTCCAGTTTTGTTGGTTCCAAAGAAAGATGGCACTTGGAGGATGTGTGTGGATTGCCATGCAGTCAACAAGATAACGGTAAAGTATCGCCATCCTATTCCTAGGTTAGATGACATGCTTGATGAGTTAAATGGTGCATGCATATTCACTAAAATTGATTTGAAAAGTAGGTATCACCAAATTAGAATGAAACCAGGGGATGAATGGAAGACTGCATTTAAAACAAAATATGGTCTTTATGAGTGGTTGGTTATGCCTTTTGGGTTAACTAATGCACCTAGTACTTTCATGCGCTTAATGAACCATGTTTTGAGGGATTTCTTGGGGAAGTTTGTGGTTGTTTATTTTGATGATATCTTAATTTATAGCAAATGTTTGGATGAACACATATTGCATATAAAGGCTGTTTTAGAAGTTCTTAGGAAGGAGAAGTTGTATGCCAACCTTAGGAAGTGCACATTTTGCATTGATAGAGTTGTGTTTCTTGGTTTTGTTGTGAGTGCACATGGTATTGAGGTTGATGAGGAGAAGGTGAAGGCTATTCAAGAATGGCCAACGCCTAAGAGTGTTTCTGAGGTAAGGAGTTTTCATGGTTTAGCTGGGTTTTATAGGAGATTTGTGAAAAATTTCTCTACCATTGTTGCTCCTTTAACTGAAATTGTTAAAAAGGATGTTGGGTTTAAATGGGGACAGGAACAAGAACTTGCTTTTAACACTTTGAAAGAAAAATTATGTTCTGCTCCTATTCTTGTTTTGCCTAATTTTGATAAGACTTTTGAAGTAGAATGTGATGCTTCTGGGATTGGTATAGGTGCTGTTTTGATGCAGGAAAAACGTCCCATTGCATTCTTCAGTGAGAAGTTGAATGGAGCTCAACTCAAGTATTCTACCTATGACAAGGAGCTATATGCCTTGGTTCGAGTTTTGGAGGTTTGGCAACATTATTTGCTGCCCAAAGAGTTCGTGATTCACACCAGAAACCCCAGGCACACACTTTGATAGAAGATAAGATGTAGAATAAAGACCCTCCCTACTAAACCCCCAAGAAACCTGTCCTTGGAAACGTAGATAACAGGGAAAAGATAGAACATTCTGCATCACACAGAACAACATGAGGAAAAACCTCACAACTATCTTGGTAGTCAAACCATGATAAAAAAATATGATCAAAATTCTCTATTGTCTATAGGCCAAGTTGCCTATTTATACATAAATTCTAAAACTAGAAATTATCTAATCCTATCTAAAAGATTTGATTTGAAGCTAAAATTTAAAATTTAAAGATACGATTCTATTCTAAAAGATTTATTCCTATCTAATTTTAAATCAGATTTGATCTTTATAGATTAGATCATATTTGATTTAAATCCTAAAAGATAAACTGAAGCAATTTAAATCTAAACAAATCTAGACTAAGTCAAAACAAATCAAAAAAGAATCTACCTACAATCTAAACATATCTCCAACATGATTAGATTGCTTGCTCTTCAAGTTACTTTAATTATGCTTGATTCCTTGATTTCCAAGTAACTTGAAATAAGCTCTTGGTTTGCTTGATCTCCAAGGCAGAACCAACTTGCTAGAAACAAGCTCTTTTCCAGTGTTGGAATAACCAAAATACCCTCCTGAGCACGTATCACTAGTCCTAATCCATAAGGAATTGGATTCTCTTTCTCTTTTAATGGCTTAAATGGAATGATTGAAAGCTAGTCTTAATCCTTAAGGAATTGGTTTCCATTTCTTCTTTAATGGCTTTCTTCCTTTGATTGGAAGCTAGTCTTAATGCTTAAGGAATTGGATTCTCTTTCTCTTTTAATGGCTTAAATGGAATGATTGAAAGCTAGTCTTAATCCTTAAGGAATTGGTTTCCATTTCTTCTTTAATGGCTTTCTTCCTTTGATTGGAAGCTAGTCTTAATGCTTAAGGAATTGTATTCTCTTTCTCTTTTAATGGCTTAAATGGAATGATTGAAAGCTAGTCTTAATCCTTAAGGAATTGGTTTCCATTTCTTCTTCAATGGCTTTCTTCCTTTGATTGGAAGCTAGTCTTAATGCTTAAGGAATTGGATTCTCTTTCTCTTTTAATGGCATAAATGGAATGATTGAAAGCTAGTCTTAATCCTTAAGGAATTGGTTTCCATTTCTTCTTTAATGGCTTTCTTCCTTTGAATGGAAGCTAGTCTTAATGCTTAAGGAATTGGATTCTCTTTCTCTTTTAATGGCATAAATGGAATGATTGAAAGCTAGTCTTAATCCTTAAGGAATTGGTTTCCATTTCTTCTTTAATGGCTTTCTTCCTTTGATTGGAAACTAGTCTTAATGCTTAACGAATTAGATTCTCTTTCTCTTTTAATGGCTTAAATGGAATGATTGAAAGCTAGTCTTAATCCTTAAGGAATTGGTTTCCATTTCTTCTTTAATGGCTTTCTTCCTTTGAATGGAAGCTAGTCTTAATGCTTAAGGAATTGGATTCTCTTTCTCTTTTAATGGCATAAATGGAATGATTGAAAGCTAGTCTTAATCCTTAAGGAATTGGTTTCCATTTCTTCTTTAATGGCTTTCTTCCTTTGATTGGAAGCTAGTCTTAATGCTTAAGGAATTGGATTCCCTTTCTCTTTTAATGGCTGAAATGGAATGATTGAAAGCTAGTCTTAATCCTTAAGGAATTGGTTTCCATTTCTTCTTTAATGGCTTTCTTCCTTTGATTGGAAGCTAGTCTTAATGCTTAAGGAATTGTATTCTCTTTCTCTTTTAATAGCTTAAATGGAATGATTGAAAGCTAGTCTTAATCCGTAAGGAATTGGTTTCCATTTCTTCTTCAATGGCTTTCTTCCTTTGATTGGAAGCTAGTCTTAATGCTTAAGGAATTGGATTCTCTTTCTCTTTTAATGGCATAAATGGAATGATTGAAAGCTAGTCTTAATCCTTAAGGAATTGGTTTCTATTTCTTCTTTAATGGCTTTCTTCCTTTGAATGGAAGCTAGTCTTAATGCTTAAGGAATTGGATTCTCTTTCTCTTTTAATGGCATAAATGGAATGATTGAAAGCTAGTCTTAATCCTTAAGGAATTGGTTTCCATTTCTTCTTTAATGGCTTTCTTCCTTTGATCGGAAACTAGTCTTAATGCTTAACGAATTAGATTCTCTTTCTCTTTTAATGGCTTAATTGGAATGATTGAAAGCCAGTCTTAATCCTTAAGGAATTGGTTTCCATTTCTTCTTTAATGGCTTTCTTCCTTTGAATGGAAGCTAGTCTTAATGCTTAAGGAATTGGATTCTCTTTCTCTTTTAGTGGCACAAATGGAATGATTGAAAGCTAGTCTTAATCCTTAAGGAATTGGTTTCCATTTCTTCTTTAATGGCTTTCTTCCTTTGAAAGGAAGGTAGTCTCAATGCTTAAGGAATTGGATTCTACTTCTAGTCTTCTTGGCTTCAGTGGAATGATTGAAAACTTGTCTTAATCCATAAGGAATTGGATTCTCTTTCTCTTTTAATGGCTTAAATGGAATGATTGAAAGCTAGTCTTAATCCTTAAGGAATTGGTTTCTATTTCTTCTTTAATGGCTTTCTTCCTTTGAATGGAAGCTAGTCTTAATGCTTAAGGAATTGGATTCTCTTTCTCTTTTAATGGCATAAATGGAATGATTGAAAGCTAGTCTTAATCCTTAAGGAATTGGTTTCCATTTCTTCTTTAATGGCTTTCTTCCTTTGATTAGAAACTAGTCTTAATGCTTAACGAATTAGATTCTCTTTCTCTTTTAATGGCTTAATTGGAATGATTGAAAGCCAGTCTTAATCCTTAAGGAATTGGTTTCCATTTCTTCTTTAATGGCTTTCTTCCTTTGATTGGAAGCTAGTCTTAATGCTTAAGGAATTGGATTCTCTTTCTCTTTTAGTGGCATAAATGGAATGATTGAAAGCTAGTCTTAATGCTTAAGGAATTGGTTTCCATTTCTTCTTTAATGGCTTTCTTCCTTTGAAATGAAGGTAGTCTCAATGCTTAAGGAATTGGATTCTACTTCTAGTCTTGTTGGCTTCAGTGGAATGATTGAAAACTAGTGTTAATCCATAAGGAATTGGATTCTCTTTCTCTTTTAATGGCTTAAATGGAATGATTGAAAGCTAGTCTTAATCCTTAAGGAATTGGTTTCCATTTCTTCTTTAATGGCTTTCTTCCTTTGATTGGAAGCTAGTCTTAATGCTTAAGGAATTGTATTCTCTTTCTCTTTTAATGGCTTAAATGGAATGATTGAAAGCTAGTCTTAATCCTTAAGGAATTGGTTTCCATTTCTTCTTTAATGGCTTTCTTCCTTTGATTGGAAGCTAGTCTTAATGCTTAAGGAATTGGATTCTCTTTCTCTTTTAATGGCATAAATGGAATGATTGAAAGCTAGTCTTAATCCTTAAGGAATTGGTTTCCATTTCTTCTTTAATGGCTTTCTTCCTTTGATTGGAAGCTAGTCTTAATGCTTAAGGAATTGATTCTCTTTCTCTTTTAATGGCTTAAATGGAATGATTGAAAGCTAGTCTTAATCCTTAAGGAATTGGTTTCCATTTCTTCTTTAATGGCTTTCTTCCTTTGATTGGAAGCTAGTCTTAATGCTTAAGGAATTGGATTCTCTTTCTCTTTTAATGGCATAAATGGAATGATTGAAAGCTAGTCTTAATCCTTAAGGAATTGGTTTCCATTTCTTCTTTAATGGCTTTCTTCCTTTGATTGGAAGCTAGTCTTAATGCTTAAGGAATTGGATTCTACTTCTAGTCTTGTAATGGCTTAAGTGGAATGATTGAAAACTAGTCTTAATCCATAAGGAATTGGATTCTCTTTCTCTTTTAATGGCTTAAATGGAATGATTGAAAGCTAGTCTTAATCCTTAAGGAATTGGTTTCCATTTCTTCTTTAATGGCTTTCTTCCTTTGATTGGAAGCTAGTCTTAATGCTTAAGGAATTGGATTCTACTTTCTAGTCTTTTAATGGCTTAAATGGTACGATTTAAAGCTAGTCCTAATCCTTAAGGAATTGGATTCTCTTTCTCTTTTAATGGCTTAAATGGAATGATTGAAAGCTAGTCTTAATCCTTAAGGAATTGGTTTCCATTTCTTCTTTAATGGCTTTCTTCCTTTGATTGGAAGCTAGTCTTAATGCTTAAGGAATTGGATTCTCTTTCTCTTTTAATGGCTTAAATGGAATGATTGAAAGCTAGTCTTAATCCTTAAGGAATTGGTTTCCATTTCTTCTTTAATGGCTTTCTTCCTTTGATTGGAAGCTAGTCTTAATGCTTAAGGAATTGGATTCTCTTTCTCTTTTAATGGCTTAAATGGAATGATTGAAAGCTAGTCTTAATCCTTAAGGAATTGGTTTCCATTTCTTCTTTAATGGCTTTCTTCCTTTGATTGGAAGCTAGTCTTAATGCTTAAGGAATTGTATTCTCTTTCTCTTTTAATGGCTTAAATGGAATGATTGAAAGCTAGTCTTAATCCTTAAGGAATTGGTTTCCATTTCTTCTTTAATGGCTTTCTTCCTTTGATTGGAAGCTAGTCTTAATGCTTAAGGAATTGGATTCTCTTTCTCTTTTAATGGCATAAATGGAATGATTGAAAGCTAGTCTTAATCCTTAAGGAATTGGTTTCCATTTCTTCTTTAATGGCTTTCTTCCTTTGAATGGAAGCTAGTCTTAATGCTTAAGGAATTGGATTCTCTTTCTCTTTTAATGGCATAAATGGAATGATTGAAAGCTAGTCTTAATCCTTAAGGAATTGGTTTCCATTTCTTCTTTAATGGCTTTCTTCCTTTGATTGGAAACTAGTCTTAATGCTTAACGAATTAGATTCTCTTTCTCTTTTAATGGCTTAATTGGAATGATTGAAAGCCAGTCTTAATCCTTAAGGAATTGGTTTCCATTTCTTCTTTAATGGCTTTCTTCCTTTGAATGGAAGCTAGTCTTAATGCTTAAGGAATTGGATTCTCTTTCTCTTTTAGTGGCATAAATGGAATGATTGAAAGCTAGTCTTAATCCTTAAGGAATTGGTTTCCATTTCTTCTTTAATGGCTTTCTTCCTTTGAAAGGAAGGTAGTCTCAATGCTTAAGGAATTGGATTCTACTTCTAGTCTTGTTGGCTTCAGTGGAATGATTGAAAACTAGTCTTAATCCATAAGGAATTGGATTCTCTTTCTCTTTTAATGGCTTAAATGGAATGATTGAAAGCTAGTCTTAATCCTTAAGGAATTGGTTTCCATTTCTTCTTTAATGGCTTTCTTCCTTTGATTGGAAGCTAGTCTTAATGCTTAAGGAATTGGATTCTCTTTCTCTTTTAATGGCATAAATGGAATGATTGAAAGCTAGTCTTAATCCTTAAGGAATTGGTTTCCATTTCTTCTTTAATGGCTTTCTTCCTTTGATTGGAAGCTAGTCTTAATGCTTAAGGAATTGTATTCTCTTTCTCTTTTAATGGCTTAAATGGAATGATTGAAAGCTAGTCTTAATCCTTAAGGAATTGGTTTCCATTTCTTCTTTAATGGCTTTCTTCCTTTGATTGGAAGCTAGTCTTAATGCTTAAGGAATTGGATTCTCTTTCTCTTTTAATGGCATAAATGGAATGATTGAAAGCTAGTCTTAATCCTTAAGGAATTGGTTTCCATTTCTTCTTTAATGGCTTTCTTCCTTTGAAATGAAGGTAGTCTCAATGCTTAAGGAATTGGATTCTACTTCTAGTCTTGTTGGCTTCAGTGGAATGATTGAAAACTAGTGTTAATCCATAAGGAATTGGATTCTCTTTCTCTTTTAATGGCTTAAATGGAATGATTGAAAGCTAGTCTTAATCCTTAAGGAATTGGTTTCCATTTCTTCTTTAATGGCTTTCTTCCTTTGATTGGAAGCTAGTCTTAATGCTTAAGGAATTGGATTCTATTTCTAGTCTTATTGGCTTCAGCGGAATGATTGAAAGCTAGTCTTAATCCATAAGGAATTGGATTCTCTTTCTCTTTTAATGGCTTAAATGGAATGATTGAAAGCTAGTCTTAATCCTTAAGGAATTGGTTTCCATTTCTTCTTTAATGGCTTTCTTCCTTTGATTGGAAGCTAGTCTTAATGCTTAAGGAATTGTATTCTCTTTCTCTTTTAATGGCTTAAATGGAATGATTGAAAGCTAGTCTTAATCCTTAAGGAATTGGTTTCCATTTCTTCTTTAATGGCTTTCTTCCTTTGATTGGAAGCTAGTCTTAATGCTTAAGGAATTGGATTCCTCTTTCTCTTTTAATGGCTTAAATGGAATGATTGAAAGCTAGTCTTAATCCTTAAGGAATTGGTTTCCATTTCTTCTTTAATGGCTTTCTTCCTTTGATTGGAAGCTAGTCTTAATGCTTAAGGAATTGTATTCTCTTTCTCTTTTAATGGCTTAAATGGAATGATTGAAAGCTAGTCTTAATCCTTAAGGAATTGGTTTCCATTTCTTCTTTAATGGCTTTCTTCCTTTGATTGGAAGCTAGTCTTAATGCTTAAGGAATTGGATTCTCTTTCTCTTTTAATGGCATAAATGGAATGATTGAAAGCTAGTCTTAATCCTTAAGGAATTGGTTTCCATTTCTTCTTTAATGGCTTTCTTCCTTTGAATGGAAGCTAGTCTTAATGCTTAAGGAATTGGATTCTCTTTCTCTTTTAATGGCATAAATGGAATGATTGAAAGCTAGTCTTAATCCTTAAGGAATTGGTTTCCATTTCTTCTTTAATGGCTTTCTTCCTTTGATTGGAAGCTAGTCTTAATGCTTAAGGAATTGGATTCTCTTTCTCTTTTAATGGCTTAAATGGAATGATTGAAAGCTAGTCTTAATCCTTAAGGAATTGGTTTCCATTTCTTCTTTAATGGCTTTCTTCCTTTGAATGGAAGCTAGTCTTAATGCTTAAGGAATTGGATTCTCTTTCTCTTTTAATGGCATAAATGGAATGATTGAAAGCTAGTCTTAATCCTTAAGGAATTGGTTTCCATTTCTTCTTTAATGGCTTTCTTCCTTTGAAAGGAAGCTAGTCTTAATGCTTAAGGAATTGGATTCTCTTTCTATTTTAATGGCTTAAATGGAATGATTGAAAGCTAGTCTTAATCCATAAGGAATTGGATTCTCTTTCTCTTTTAATGGCTTAAATGGAATGATTGAAAGCTAGTCTTAATCCTTAAGGAATTGGTTTCTATTTCTTCTTTAATGGCTTTCTTCCTTTGAATGGAAGCTAGTCTTAATGCTTAAGGAATTGGATTCTCTTTCTCTTTTAATGGCATAAATGGAATGATTGAAAGCTAGTCTTAATCCTTAAGGAATTGGTTTCCATTTCTTCTTTAATGGCTTTCTTCCTTTGATTGGAAACTAGTCTTAATGCTTAACGAATTAGATTCTCTTTCTCTTTTAATGGCTTAAATGGAATGATTGAAAGCTAGTCTTAATCCTTAAGGAATTGGTTTCCATTTCTTCTTTAATGGCTTTCTTCCTTTGATTGGAAGCTAGTCTTAATGCTTAAGGAATTGGATTCTCTTTCTCTTTTAATGGCATAAATGGAATGATTGAAAGCTAGTCTTAATCCTTAAGGAATTGGTTTCCATTTCTTCTTTAATGGCTTTCTTCCTTTGAAAGGAAGCTAGTCTTAATGCTTAAGGAATTGGATTCTACTTCTAGTCTTGTTGGCTTCAGTGGAATGATTGAAAACTAGTCTTAATCCATAAGGAATTGGATTCTCTTTCTCTTTTAATGGCTTAAATGGAATGATTGAAAGCTAGTCTTAATCCTTAAGGAATTGGTTTCCATTTCTTCTTTAATGGCTTTCTTCCTTTGATTGGAAGCTAGTCTTAATGCTTAAGGAATTGGATTCTATTTCTAGTCTTATTGGCTTCTTGGAATGATTGAAAGCTAGTCTTAATCCATAAGGAATTGGATTCTCTTTCTCTTTTAATGGCTTAAATGGAATGATTGAAAGCTAGTCTTAATCCTTAAGGAATTGGTTTCCATTTCTTCTTTAATGGCTTTCTTCCTTTGATTGGAAGCTAGTCTTAATGCTTAAGGAATTGTATTCTCTTTCTCTTTTAATGGCTTAAATGGAATGATTGAAAGCTAGTCTTAATCCTTAAGGAATTGGTTTCCATTTCTTCTTTAATGGCTTTCTTCCTTTGATTGGAAGCTAGTCTTAATGCTTAAGGAATTGGATTCTCTTTCTCTTTTAATGGCTTAAATGGAATGATTGAAAGCTAGTCTTAATCCTTAAGGAATTGGTTTCCATTTCTTCTTTAATGGCTTTCTTCCTTTGATTGGAAGCTAGTCTTAATGCTTAAGGAATTGTATTCTCTTTCTCTTTTAATGGCTTAAATGGAATGATTGAAAGCTAGTCTTAATCCTTAAGGAATTGGTTTCCATTTCTTCTTTAATGGCTTTCTTCCTTTGATTGGAAGCTAGTCTTAATGCTTAAGGAATTGGATTCTCTTTCTCTTTTAATGGCATAAATGGAATGATTGAAAGCTAGTCTTAATCCTTAAGGAATTGGTTTCCATTTCTTCTTTAATGGCTTTCTTCCTTTGATTGGAAGCTAGTCTTAATGCTTAAGGAATTGGATTCTCTTTCTCTTTTAATGGCTTAAATGGAATGATTGAAAGCTAGTCTTAATCCTTAAGGAATTGGTTTCCATTTCTTCTTTAATGGCTTTCTTCCTTTGATTGGAAGCTAGTCTTAATGCTTAAGGAATTGGATTCTCTTTCTCTTTTAATGGCTTAAATGGAATGATTGAAAGCTAGTCTTAATCCTTAAGGAATTGGTTTCCATTTCTTCTTTAATGGCTTTCTTCCTTTGAATGGAAGCTAGTCTTAATGCTTAAGGAATTGGATTCTCTTTCTCTTTTAATGGCATAAATGGAATGATTGAAAGCTAGTCTTAATCCTTAAGGAATTGGTTTCCATTTCTTCTTTAATGGCTTTCTTCCTTTGAATGGAAGCTAGTCTTAATGCTTAAGGAATTGGATTCTCTTTCTCTTTTAATGGCTTAATTGGAATGATTGAAAGCCAGTCTTAATCCATAAGGAATTGGATTCTCTTTCTCTTTTAATGGCTTAAATGGAATGATTGAAAGCTAGTCTTAATCCTTAAGGAATTGGTTTCCATTTCTTCTTTAATGGCTTTCTTCCTTTGATTGGAAGCTAGTCTTAATGCTTAAGGAATTGGATTCTCTTTCTCTTTTAATGGCTTAAATGGAATGATTGAAAGCTAGTCTTAATCCTTAAGGAATTGGTTTCCATTTCTTCTTTAATGGCTTTCTTCCTTTGATTGGAAGCTAGTCTTAATGCTTAAGGAATTGGATTCTCTTTCTCTTTTAATGGCTTAAATGGAATGATTGAAAGCTAGTCTTAATCCTTAAGGAATTGGTTTCCATTTCTTCTTTAATGGCTTTCTTCCTTTGATTGGAAGCTAGTCTTAATGCTTAAGGAATTGGATTCTCTTTCTCTTTTAATGGCATAAATGGAATGATTGAAAGCTAGTCTTAATCCTTAAGGAATTGGTTTCCATTTCTTCTTTAATGGCTTTCTTCCTTTGATTGGAAGCTAGTCTTAATGCTTAAGGAATTGGATTCTCTTTCTCTTTTAATGGCTTAAATGGAATGATTGAAAGCTAGTCTTAATCCATAAGGAATTGGATTCTCTCTCTTTTAATGGCTTAAATGGAATGATTGAAAGCTAGTCTTAATCCTTAAGGAATTGGTTTCCATTTCTTCTTTAATGGCTTTCTTCCTTTGATTGGAAGCTAGTCTTAATGCTTAAGGAATTGGATTCTATTTCTTCTTTAATGGCTTAAGTGGAATGATTGAAGGCTAGTCTTAATCCTTAAGGAATTGGATTCTCTTTCTCTTTTAATGGCTTAAATGGAATGATTGAAAGCTAGTCTTAATCCTTAAGGAATTGGTTTCCATTTCTTCTTTAATGGCTTTCTTCCTTTGATTGGAAGCTAGTCTTAATGCTTAAGGAATTGGATTCTCTTTCTCTTTTAATGGCTTAAATGGAATGATTGAAAGCTAGTCTTAATCCTTAAGGAATTGGTTTCCATTTCTTCTTTAATGGCTTTCTTCCTTTGATTGGAAGCTAGTCTTAATGCTTAAGGAATTGGATTCTCTTTCTCTTTTAATGGCTTAAATGGAATGATTGAAAGCTAGTCTTAATCCTTAAGGAATTGGTTTCCATTTCTTCTTTAATGGCTTTCTTCCTTTGATTGGAAGCTAGTCTTAATGCTTAAGGAATTGGATTCTCTTTCTCTTTTAATGGCTTAAATGGAATGATTGAAAGCTAGTCTTAATCCTTAAGGAATTGGTTTCCATTTCTTCTTTAATGGCTTTCTTCCTTTGATTGGAAGCTAGTCTTAATGCTTAAGGAATTGGATTCTCTTTCTCTTTTAATGGCATAAATGGAATGATTGAAAGCTAGTCTTAATCCTTAAGGAATTGGTTTCCATTTCTTCTTTAATGGCTTTCTTCCTTTGATTGGAAGCTAGTCTTAATGCTTAAGGAATTGGATTCTCTTTCTCTTTTAATGGCTTAAATGGAATGATTGAAAGCTAGTCTTAATCCTTAAGGAATTGGTTTCCATTTCTTCTTTAATGGCTTTCTTCCTTTGATTGGAAGCTAGTCTTAATGCTTAAGGAATTGGATTCTCTTTCTCTTTTAATGGCTTAAATGGAATGATTGAAAGCTAGTCTTAATCCTTAAGGAATTGGTTTCCATTTCTTCTTTAATGGCTTTCTTCCTTTGATTGGAAGCTAGTCTTAATGCTTAAGGAATTGGATTCTCTTTCTCTTTTAATGGCTTAAATGGAATGATTGAAAGCTAGTCTTAATCCTTAAGGAATTGGTTTCCATTTCTTCTTTAATGGCTTTCTTCCTTTGATTGGAAGCTAGTCTTAATGCTTAAGGAATTGGATTCTCTTTCTCTTTTAATGGCTTAAATGGAATGATTGAAAGCTAGTCTTAATCCTTAAGGAATTGGTTTCCATTTCTTCTTTAATGGCTTTCTTCCTTTGATTGGAAGCTAGTCTTAATGCTTAAGGAATTGGATTCTCTTTCTCTTTTAATGGCATAAATGGAATGATTGAAAGCTAGTCTTAATCCTTAAGGAATTGGTTTCCATTTCTTCTTTAATGGCTTTCTTCCTTTGAATGGAAGCTAGTCTTAATGCTTAAGGAATTGGATTCTATTTCTAGTCTTGTTGGCTTCAGTGGAATGATTGAAAGCTAGTCTTAATCCATAAGGAATTGGATTCTCTTTCTCTTTTAATGGCTTAAATGGAATGATTGAAAGCTAGTCTTAATCCTTAAGGAATTGGTTTCCATTTCTTCTTTAATGGCTTTCTTCCTTTGATTGGAAGCTAGTCTTAATGCTTAAGGAATTGGATTCTCTTTCTCTTTTAATGGCTTAAATGGAATGATTGAAAGCTAGTCTTAATCCTTAAGGAATTGGTTTCCATTTCTTCTTTAATGGCTTTCTTCCTTTGATTGGAAGCTAGTCTTAATGCTTAAGGAATTGGATTCTCTTTCTCTTTTAATGGCTTAAATGGAATGATTGAAAGCTAGTCTTAATCCTTAAGGAATTGGTTTCCATTTCTTCTTTAATGGCTTTCTTCCTTTGATTGGAAGCTAGTCTTAATGCTTAAGGAATTGGATTCTCTTTCTCTTTTAATGGCTTAAATGGAATGATTGAAAGCTAGTCTTAATCCTTAAGGAATTGGTTTCCATTTCTTCTTTAATGGCTTTCTTCCTTTGATTGGAAGCTAGTCTTAATGCTTAAGGAATTGTATTCTCTTTCTCTTTTAATGGCTTAAATGGAATGATTGAAAGCTAGTCTTAATCCTTAAGGAATTGGTTTCCATTTCTTCTTTAATGGCTTTCTTCCTTTGATTGGAAGCTAGTCTTAATGCTTAAGGAATTGGATTCTCTTTCTCTTTTAATGGCTTAAATGGAATGATTGAAAGCTAGTCTTAATCCTTAAGGAATTGGTTTCCATTTCTTCTTTAATGGCTTTCTTCCTTTGATTGGAAGCTAGTCTTAATGCTTAAGGAATTGGATTCTCTTTCTCTATTAATAGCTTAAATGGAATGATTGAAAGCTAGTCTTAATCCTTAAGGAATTGGATTCTCTTTCTCTTTTAATGGCTTAAATGGAATGATTGAAAGCTAGTCTTAATCCTTAAGGAATTGGTTTCCATTTCTTCTTTAATGGCTTTCTTCCTTTGATTGGAAGCTAGTCTTAATGCTTAAGGAATTGGATTCTCTTTCTCTTTTAATGGCTTAAATGGAATGATTGAAAGCTAGTCTTAATCCTTAAGGAATTGGTTTCCATTTCTTCTTTAATGGCTTTCTTCCTTTGATTGGAAGCTAGTCTTAATGCTTAAGGAATTGGATTCTCTTTCTCTTTTAATGGCTTAAATGGAATGATTGAAAGCTAGTCTTAATCCTTAAGGAATTGGTTTCCATTTCTTCTTTAATGGCTTTCTTCCTTTGATTGGAAGCTAGTCTTAATGCTTAAGGAATTGGATTCTCTTTCTCTTTTAATGGCATAAATGGAATGATTGAAAGCTAGTCTTAATCCTTAAGGAATTGGTTTCCATTTCTTCTTTAATGGCTTTCTTCCTTTGATTGCAAGCTAGTCATAATGCTTAAGGAATTGGATTCTACTTCCCTTTTACTGGGTCAAATGGAATGATTGAAAGCTAGTCTTAATCCATAAGGAATTGAATTCTCTTTCTCTTTTAATGGCTTAAATGGAATGATTGAAAGCTAGTCTTAATCCTTAAGGAATTGGTTTCCATTTCTTCTTTAATGGCTTTCTTCCTTTGATTGGAAGCTAGTCTTAATGCTTAAGGAATAGGATTCTCTTTCTCTTTTATTGGCTTAAATGGAATGATTGAAAGCTAGTCTTAATCCTTAAGGAATTGGTTTCCATTTCTTCTTTAATGGCTTTCTTCCTTTGATTGGAAGCTAGTCTTAATGCTTAAGGAATTGGATTCTCTTTCTCTTTTAATGGCTTAAATGGAATGATTGAAAGCTAGTCTTAATCCTTAAGGAATTGGTTTCCATTTCTTCTTTAATGGCTTTCTTCCTTTGATTGGAAGCTAGTCTTAATGCTTAAGGAATTGGATTCTCTTTCTCTTTTAATGGCTTAAATGGAATGATTGAAAGCTAGTCTTAATCCTTAAGGAATTGGTTTCCATTTCTTCTTTAATGGCTTTCTTCCTTTGATTGGAAGCTAGTCTTAATGCTTAAGGAATTGGATTCTCTTTCTCTTTTAATGGCTTAAATGGAATGATTGAAAGCTAGTCTTAATCCTTAAGGAATTGGTTTCCATTTCTTCTTTAATGGCTTTCTTCCTTTGATTGGAAGCTAGTCTTAATGCTTAAGGAATTGGATTCTCTTTCTCTTTTAATGGCTTAAATGGAATGATTGAAAGCTAGTCTTAATCCTTAAGGAATTGGTTTCCATTTCTTCTTTAATGGCTTTCTTCCTTTGATTGGAAGCTAGTCTTAATGCTTAAGGAATTGGATTCTCTTTCTCTTTTAATGGCTTAAATGGAATGATTGAAAGCTAGTCTTAATCCTTAAGGAATTGGTTTCCATTTCTTCTTTAATGGCTTTCTTCCTTTGATTGGAAGCTAGTCTTAATGCTTAAGGAATTGGATTCTCTTTCTCTTTTAATGGCTTAAATGGAATGATTGAAAGCTAGTCTTAATCCTTAAGGAATTGGTTTCCATTTCTTCTTTAATGGCTTTCTTCCTTTGATTGGAAGCTAGTCTTAATGCTTAAGGAATTGGATTCTCTTTCTCTTTTAATGGCTTAAATGGAATGATTGAAAGCTAGTCTTAATCCTTAAGGAATTGGTTTCCATTTCTTCTTTAATGGCTTTCTTCCTTTGATTGGAAGCTAGTCTTAATGCTTAAGGAATTGGATTCTCTTTCTCTTTTAATGGCTTAAATGGAATGATTGAAAGCTAGTCTTAATCCTTAAGGAATTGGTTTCCATTTCTTCTTTAATGGCTTTCTTCCTTTGATTGGAAGCTAGTCTTAATGCTTAAGGAATTGGATTCTCTTTCTCTTTTAATGGCTTAAATGGAATGATTGAAAGCTAGTCTTAATCCTTAAGGAATTGGTTTCCATTTCTTCTTTAATGGCTTTCTTCCTTTGATTGGAAGCTAGTCTTAATGCTTAAGGAATTGGATTCTCTTTCTCTTTTAATGGCTTAAATGGAATGATTGAAAGCTAGTCTTAATCCTTAAGGAATTGGTTTCCATTTCTTCTTTAATGGCTTTCTTCCTTTGATTGGAAGCTAGTCTTAATGCTTAAGGAATTGGATTCTCTTTCTCTTTTAATGGCTTAAATGGAATGATTGAAAGCTAGTCTTAATCCTTAAGGAATTGGTTTCCATTTCTTCTTTAATGGCTTTCTTCCTTTGATTGGAAGCTAGTCTTAATGCTTAAGGAATTGGATTCTCTTTCTCTTTTAATGGCTTAAATGGAATGATTGAAAGCTAGTCTTAATCCTTAAGGAATTGGTTTCCATTTCTTCTTTAATGGCTTTCTTCCTTTGATTGGAAGCTAGTCTTAATGCTTAAGGAATTGGATTCTCTTTCTCTTTTAATGGCTTAAATGGAATGATTGAAAGCTAGTCTTAATCCTTAAGGAATTGGTTTCCATTTCTTCTTTAATGGCTTTCTTCCTTTGATTGGAAGCTAGTCTTAATGCTTAAGGAATTGGATTCTCTTTCTCTTTTAATGGCTTAAATGGAATGATTGAAAGCTAGTCTTAATCCTTAAGGAATTGGTTTCCATTTCTTCTTTAATGGCTTTCTTCCTTTGATTGGAAGCTAGTCTTAATGCTTAAGGAATTGGATTCTCTTTCTCTTTTAATGGCTTAAATGGAATGATTGAAAGCTAGTCTTAATCCTTAAGGAATTGGTTTCCATTTCTTCTTTAATGGCTTTCTTCCTTTGATTGGAAGCTAGTCTTAATGCTTAAGGAATTGGATTCTCTTTCTCTTTTAATGGCTTAAATGGAATGATTGAAAGCTAGTCTTAATCCTTAAGGAATTGGTTTCCATTTCTTCTTTAATGGCTTTCTTCCTTTGATTGGAAGCTAGTCTTAATGCTTAAGGAATTGGATTCTCTTTCTCTTTTAATGGCATAAATGGAATGATTGAAAGCTAGTCTTAATCCTTAAGGAATTGGTTTCCATTTCTTCTTTAATGGCTTTCTTCCTTTGATTGGAAGCTAGTCTTAATGCTTAAGGAATTGGATTCTATTTCTAGTCTTATTGGCTTCAGTGGAATGATTGAAAGCTAGTCTTAATCCATAAGGAATTGGATTCTCTTTCTCTTTTAATGGCTTAAATGGAATGATTGAAAGCTAGTCTTAATCCTTAAGGAATTGGTTTCCATTTCTTCTTTAATGGCTTTCTTCCTTTGATTGGAAGCTAGTCTTAATGCTTAAGGAATTGGATTCTCTTTCTCTTTTAATGGCTTAAATGGAATGATTGAAAGCTAGTCTTAATCCTTAAGGAATTGGTTTCCATTTCTTCTTTAATGGCTTTCTTCCTTTGATTGGAAGCTAGTCTTAATGCTTAAGGAATTGGATTCTCTTTCTCTTTTAATGGCTTAAATGGAATGATTGAAAGCTAGTCTTAATCCTTAAGGAATTGGTTTCCATTTCTTCTTTAATGGCTTTCTTCCTTTGATTGGAAGCTAGTCTTAATGCTTAAGGAATTGGATTCTCTTTCTCTTTTAATGGATTAAATGGAATGATTGAAAGCTAGTCTTAATCCGTAAGGAATTGGTTTCCATTTCTTCTTTAATGGCTTTCTTCCTTTGATTGGAAGCTAGTCTTAATGCTTAAGGAATTGGATTCTCTTTCTCTTTTAATGGCTTAAATGGAATGATTGAAAGCTAGTCTTAATCCTTAAGGAATTGGATTCTCTTTCTCTTTTAATGGCTTAAATGGAATGATTGAAAGCTAGTCTTAATCCTTAAGGAATTGGTTTCCATTTCTTCTTTAATGGCTTTCTTCCTTTGATTGGAAGCTAGTCTTAATGCTTAAGGAATTGGATTCTCTTTCTTTTTTAATGGCTTAAATGGAATGATTGGAAGCTAGTCTTAATGCTTAGGGAATTGGATTCTCTTTCTCTTTTAATGGCTTTCTTCCCTTGATTGAAAGCTAGTCTTACTGCTTAAGGAATTGGATTCTCTTTCTCTTTTAATGGCTTAAATGGAATGATTGAAAGCTAGTCTTAATCCTTAAGGAATTGGTTTCCATTTCTTCTTTAATGGCTTTCTTCCTTTGATTGGAAGCTAGTCTTAATGCTTAAGGAATTGGATTCTCTTTCTCTTTTAATGGCTTAAATGGAATGATTGAAAGCTAGTCTTAATCCTTAAGGAATTGGTTTCCATTTCTTCTTTAATGGCTTTCTTCCTTTGATTGGAAGCTAGTCTTAATGCTTAAGGAATTGGATTCTCTTTCTCTTTTAATGGCATAAATGGAATGATTGAAAGCTAGTCTTAATCCTTAAGGAATTGGTTTCCATTTCTTCTTTAATGGCTTTCTTCCTTTGATTGGAAGCTTGTCTTAATGCTTAAGGAATTGGATTCTCTTTCTCTTTTAATGGCTTAAATGGAATGATTGAAAGCTAGTCTTAATCCTTAAGGAATTGGTTTCCATTTCTTCTTTAATGGCTTTCTTCCTTTGATTGGAAGCTAGTCTTAATGCTTAAGGAATTGGATTCTCTTTCTCTTTTAATGGCTTAAATGGAATGATTGAAAGCTAGTCTTAATCCTTAAGGAATTGGTTTCCATTTCTTCTTTAATGGCTTTCTTCCTTTGATTGGAAGCTAGTCTTAATGCTTAAGGAATTGGATTCTCTTTCTCTTTTAATGGCTTAAATGGAATGATTGAAAGCTAGTCTTAATCCTTAAGGAATTGGTTTCCATTTCTTCTTTAATGGCTTTCTTCCTTTGATTGGAAGCTAGTCTTAATGCTTAAGGAATTGGATTCTCTTTCTCTTTTAATGGCTTAAATGGAATGATTGAAAGCTAGTCTTAATCCTTAAGGAATTGGTTTCCATTTCTTCTTTAATGGCTTTCTTCCTTTGATTGGAAGCTAGTCTTAATGCTTAAGGAATTGGATTCTCTTTCTCTTTTAATGGCTTAAATGGAATGATTGAAAGCTAGTCTTAATCCTTAAGGAATTGGTTTCCATTTCTTCTTTAATGGCTTTCTTCCTTTGATTGGAAGCTAGTCTTAATGCTTAAGGAATTGGATTCTATTTCTAGTCTTATTGGCTTCAGTGGAATGATTGAAAGCTAGTCTTAATCCATAAGGAATTGGATTCTCTTTCTCTTTTAATGGCTTAAATGGAATGATTGAAAGCTAGTCTTAATCCTTAAGGAATTGGTTTCCATTTCTTCTTTAATGGCTTTCTTCCTTTGATTGGAAGCTAGTCTTAATGCTTAAGGAATTGGATTCTCTTTCTCTTTTAATGGCTTAAATGGAATGATTGAAAGCTAGTCTTAATCCTTAAGGAATTGGTTTCCATTTCTTCTTTAATGGCTTTCTTCCTTTGATTGGAAGCTAGTCTTAATGCTTAAGGAATTGGATTCTCTTTCTCTTTTAATGGCTTAAATGGAATGATTGAAAGCTAGTCTTAATCCTTAAGGAATTGGTTTCCATTTCTTCTTTAATGGCTTTCTTCCTTTGAATGGAAGCTAGTCTTAATGCTTAAGGAATTGGATTCTCTTTCTCTAGTCTTATTGGCTTAATGGAATGATTGAAAGCTAGTCTTAATCCTTAAGGAATTGGATTCTCTTTCTCTTTTAATGGCTTAAATGGAATGATTGAAAGCTAGTCTTAATCCTTAAGGAATTGGTTTCCATTTCTTCTTTAATGGCTTTCTTCCTTTGATTGGAAGCTAGTCTTAATGCTTAAGGAATTGGATTCTCTTTCTCTTTTAATGGCTTAAATGGAATGATTGAAAGCTAGTCTTAATCCTTAAGGAATTGGTTTCCATTTCTTCTTTAATGGCTTTCTTCCTTTGATTGGAAGCTAGTCTTAATGCTTAAGGAATTGGATTCTATTTCTAGTCTTAATGGCTTTCTTCCTTTGATTGGAAGCTAGTCTTAATGCTTAAGGAATTGGATTCTCTTTCTCTTTTAATGGCTTAAATGGAATGATTGAAAGCTAGTCTTAATCCTTAAGGAATTGGTTTCCATTTCTTCTTTAATGGCTTTCTTCCTTTGATTGGAAGCTAGTCTTAATGCTTAAGGAATTGGATTCTCTTTCTCTTTTAATGGCTTAAATGGAATGATTGAAAGCTAGTCTTAATCCTTAAGGAATTGGTTTCCATTTCTTCTTTAATGGCTTTCTTCCTTTGATTGGAAGCTAGTCTTAATGCTTAAGGAATTGGATTCTCTTTCTCTTTTAATGGCTTAAATGGAATGATTGAAAGCTAGTCTTAATCCTTAAGGAATTGGTTTCCATTTCTTCTTTAATGGCTTTCTTCCTTTGATTGGAAGCTAGTCTTAATGCTTAAGGAATTGGATTCTCTTTCTCTTTTAATGGCTTAAATGGAATGATTGAAAGCTAGTCTTAATCCTTAAGGAATTGGTTTCCATTTCTTCTTTAATGGCTTTCTTCCTTTGATTGAAAGCTAGTCTTAATGCTTAAGGAATATGAATTTCTTTCTCTTTTAATGGCATAAATGGAATGATTGAAAGCTAGTCTTAATCCTTAAGGAATTGGTTTCCATTTCTTCTTTAATGGCTTTCTTCCTTTGATTGGAAGCTAGTCTTAATGCTTAAGGAATTGGATTCTCTTTCTCTTTTAATGGCTTAAATGGAATGATTGAAAGCTAGTCTTAATCCTTAAGGAATTGGTTTCCATTTCTTCTTTAATGGCTTTCTTCCTTTGATTGGAAGCTAGTCTTAATGCTTAAGGAATTGGATTCTCTTTCTCTTTTAATGGCTTAAATGGAATGATTGAAAGCTAGTCTTAATCCTTAAGGAATTGGTTTCCATTTCTTCTTTAATGGCTTTCTTCCTTTGATTGGAAGCTAGTCTTAATGCTTAAGGAATTGGATTCTCTTTCTCTTTTAATGGCTTAAATGGAATGATTGAAAGCTAGTCTTAATCCTTAAGGAATTGGTTTCCATTTCTTCTTTAATGGCTTTCTTCCTTTGATTGGAAGCTAGTCTTAATGCTTAAGGAATTGGATTCTCTTTCTCTTTTAATGGCTTAAATGGAATGATTGAAAGCTAGTCTTCATCCTTAAGGGATTGGATTCTCTTTCTCTTTTAATGGCTTAAATGGAATGATTGAAAGCTAGTCTTAATCCTTAAGGAATTGGTTTCCATTTCTTCTTTAATGGCTTTCTTCCTTTGATTGGAAGCTAGTCTTAATGCTTAAGGAATTGGATTCTCTTTCTCTTTTAATGGCTTAAATGGAATGATTGAAAGCTAGTCTTAATCCTTAAGGAATTGGTTTCCATTTCTTCTTTAATGGCTTTCTTCCTTTGATTGGAAGCTAGTCTTAATGCTTAAGGAATTGGATTCTCTTTCTCTTTTAATGGCTTAAATGGAATGATTGAAAGCTAGTCTTAATCCTTAAGGAATTGGTTTCCATTTCTTCTTTAATGGCTTTCTTCCTTTGATTGGAAGCTAGTCTTAATGCTTAAGGAATTGGATTCTCTTTCTCTTTTAATGGCATAAATGGAATGATTGAAAGCTAGTCTTAATCCTTAAGGAATTGGTTTCCATTTCTTCTTTAATGGCTTTCTTCCTTTGATTGGAAGCTAGTCTTAATGCTTAAGGAATTGGATTCTCTTTCTCTTTTAATGGCTTAAATGGAATGATTGAAAGCTAGTCTTAATCCTTAAGGAATTGGTTTCCATTTCTTCTTTAATGGCTTTCTTCCTTTGATTGGAAGCTAGTCTTAATGCTTAAGGAATTGGATTCTCTTTCTCTTTTAATGGCTTAAATGGAATGATTGAAAGCTAGTCTTAATCCTTAAGGAATTGGTTTCCATTTCTTCTTTAATGGCTTTCTTCCTTTGATTGGAAGCTAGTCTTAATGCTTAAGGAATTGGATTCTCTTTCTCTTTTAATGGCTTAAATGGAATGATTGAAAGCTAGTCTTAATCCTTAAGGAATTGGTTTCCATTTCTTCTTTAATGGCTTTCTTCCTTTGATTGGAAGCTAGTCTTAATGCTTAAGGAATTGGATTCTCTTTCTCTTTTAATGGCTTAAATGGAATGATTGAAAGCTAGTCTTAATCCTTAAGGAATTGGTTTCCATTTCTTCTTTAATGGCTTTCTTCCTTTGATTGGAAGCTAGTCTTAATGCTTAAGGAATTGGATTCTCTTTCTCTTTTAATGGCTTAAATGGAATGATTGAAAGCTAGTCTTAATCCTTAAGGAATTGGTTTCCATTTCTTCTTTAATGGCTTTCTTCCTTTGATTGGAAGCTAGTCTTAATGCTTAAGGAATTGGATTCTCTTTCTCTTTTAATGGCTTAAATGGAATGATTGAAAGCTAGTCTTAATCCTTAAGGAATTGGTTTCCATTTCTTCTTTAATGGCTTTCTTCCTTTGATTGGAAGCTAGTCTTAATGCTTAAGGAATTGGATTCTCTTTCTCTTTTAATGGCTTAAATGGAATGATTGAAAGCTAGTCTTAATCCTTAAGGAATTGGTTTCCATTTCTTCTTTAATGGCTTTCTTCCTTTGATTGGAAGCTAGTCTTAATGCTTAAGGAATTGGATTCTCTTTCTCTTTTAATGGCTTAAATGGAATGATTGAAAGCTAGTCTTAATCCTTAAGGAATTGGTTTCCATTTCTTCTTTAATGGCTTTCTTCCTTTGATTGGAAGCTAGTCTTAATGCTTAAGGAATTGGATTCTCTTTCTCTTTTAATGGCTTAAATGGAATGATTGAAAGCTAGTCTTAATCCTTAAGGAATTGGTTTCCATTTCTTCTTTAATGGCTTTCTTCCTTTGATTGGAAGCTAGTCTTAATGCTTAAGGAATTGGATTCTCTTTCTCTTTTAATGGCTTAAATGGAATGATTGAAAGCTAGTCTTAATCCTTAAGGAATTGGTTTCCATTTCTTCTTTAATGGCTTTCTTCCTTTGATTGGAAGCTAGTCTTAATGCTTAAGGAATTGGATTCTCTTTCTCTTTTAATGGCTTAAATGGAATGATTGAAAGCTAGTCTTAATCCTTAAGGAATTGGTTTCCATTTCTTCTTTAATGGCTTTCTTCCTTTGATTGGAAGCTAGTCTTAATGCTTAAGGAATTGGATTCTCTTTCTCTTTTAATGGCTTAAATGGAATGATTGAAAGCTAGTCTTAATCCTTAAGGAATTGGTTTCCATTTCTTCTTTAATGGCTTTCTTCCTTTGATTGGAAGCTAGTCTTAATGCTTAAGGAATTGGTTTCCATTTCTTCTTTAATGGCTTTCTTCCTTTGATTGGAAGCTAGTCTTAATGCTTAAGGAATTGGATTCTCTTTCTCTTTTAATGGCTTAAATGGAATGATTGAAAGCTAGTCTTAATCCTTAAGGAATTGGTTTCCATTTCTTCTTTAATGGCTTTCTTCCTTTGATTGGAAGCTAGTCTTAATGCTTAAGGAATTGGATTCTCTTTCTCTTTTAATGGCTTAAATGGAATGATTGAAAGCTAGTCTTAATCCTTAAGGAATTGGTTTCCATTTCTTCTTTAATAGCTTTCTTCCTTTGATTGGAAGCTAGTCTTAATGCTTAAGGAATTATATTCTATTTCTACTCTTATTGGCGTCAGTGGAATGATTGAAAGCTAGTCTTAATCCATAAGGAATTGGATTCTCTTTCTCTTTTAATGGCTTAAATGGAATGATTGAAAGCTAGTCTTAATCCTTAAGGAATTGGTTTCCATTTCTTCTTTAATGGCTTTCTTCCTTTGATTGGAAGCTAGTCTTAATGCTTAAGGAATTGTATTCTCTTTCTCTTTTAATGGCTTAAATGGAATGATTGAAAGCTAGTCTTAATCCTTAAGGAATTGGTTTCCATTTCTTCTTTAATGGCTTTCTTCCTTTGATTGGAAGCTAGTCTTAATGCTTAAGGAATTGGATTCTCTTTCTCTTTTAATGGCTTAAATGGAATGATTGAAAGCTAGTCTTAATCCTTAAGGAATTGGTTTCCATTTCTTCTTTAATGGCTTTCTTCCTTTGATTGGAAGCTAGTCTTAATGCTTAAGGAATTGGATTCTCTTTCTCTTTTAATGGCTTAAATGGAATGATTGAAAGCTAGTGTTAATCCTTAAGGAATTGGTTTCCATTTCTTCTTTAATGGCTTTCTTCCTTTGATTGGAAGCTAGTCTTAATGCTTAAGGAATTGGATTCTCTTTCTCTTTTAATGGCTTAAATGGAATGATTGAAAGCTAGTCTTAATCCTTAAGGAATTGGTTTCCATTTCTTCTTTAATGGCTTTCTTCCTTTGATTGGAAGCTAGTCTTAATGCTAAGGAATTGGATTCTCTTTCTCTTTTAATGGCTTAAATGGAATGATTGAAAGCTAGTCTTAATCCTTAAGGAATTGGTTTCCATTTCTTCTTTAATGGCTTTCTTCCTTTGATTGGAAGCTAGTCTTAATGCTAAGGAATTGGATTCTCTTTCTCTTTTAATGGCTTAAATGGAATGATTGAAAGCTAGTCTTAATCCTTAAGGAATTGGTTTCCATTTCTTCTTTAATAGCTTTCTTCCTTTGATTGGAAGCTAGTCTTAATGAGCAAGGAATTGGATTCACTTTCTCTTTTAATGGCTTAAATGGAATGATTGAAAGCTAGTCTTAATCCTTAAGGAATTGGTTTCCATTTCTTCTTTAATAGCTTTCTTCCTTTGATTGGAAGCTAGTCTTAATGCTTAAG
>CM062529.1:39947198-39998251 GCA_031439595.1 Pterocarpus santalinus | reverse complement strand
AATGATTGAAAGCCCGTCTTAATCATTAATGAATTGGTTTTCCATTTCTTTCTTTAATAGCTTTCTTCCTTTGGAAGGGAAGCTAGTCTTAATGCTTAAGGAATCGATTCTACTCTCTCAAGTCTTACAAGGTTTAAAGGGAATGATTGAAAGCTAGTCTTAATCCGTGAAGGAATTGACTCCCTTCTCTTTTAATGGCTTAAATGGAATTGATTGAAAGCTAGTCTTAATCCTTAAGGAATTGGTTTCCATTTACTTCTAATAATGGCTTTCTTCCTTTGATTGGAAGCTAGTCTTAATGCTTAAGGAATTGGATTCTACTTCAAGTCTTTTAATGGCTTAAATGGAATGATTGAAAGCTAGTCTGAATCCTTAAGGAATTGGTTTCCATTTCTTCTTTAATGGCTAATTTCCTTTGATTGGAAGCTAGTCTTAATGCTTAAGGAATTGGATTCCATTTTCTCTTTAGTGGCTTAAATGGAACTTTCTTCCTTTGATTGGAAAGCTAGTTTTAATCCTTAAGAAATTGGATTCTCTTTCTCTTTTAATGTGGCTTAAATGGAATTGATTGAAAGCTAGTCTCAATGCCCTTAAGGAATAGTTTCCATTTCAAGTCTTGTTGGCTAATTTCCTTTGAATGGAAGCTATTCTTAAAGCTTAAGGAATTCTATTTTCTTTCTCTTTTAATGGCTTAAGTGGAATGATTGAAAGCTAGTCTTAATCGTTAAGGAATTGGTTTCCATTTCTTCTTTAATGGCTTTGCTATTTGAAGGAAAATTAGTCTCAATGCTAAGAATGGATTCTACTTCAAGTCTTGTTGGCTTCCTTGGAATGATTGGAAGCTAGTCTTAAATGCTTAAGGAATTGGATTCTCTTTCTCTTTTAATGGCTTAAATGGAATGATTGAAAGCTAGTCTTAATCCTTCAAAAAAAAGGAATTGGTTTCCATTTAGCTGGCTTTTTAATGGCTTTCTTCCTTTGATTGGAAGCTAGTCTTAATGCTTAAGGAAATTGGATTCTCTTCTCTCTTTTAAAATGGCTTAAATGGAATGAGTTGAAAGCTAGTCTTAATCCTTAAGGAATTGGTTTCATTTCTCCTTCTTTAATGGCTTTCTTCCTTTGATCGGGAAGCTAGTCTTAATGCTTAAGGAATTGGATTCTATCTCTTCTTAGTGGCACAAATGGAATGATTGAAAGCTAGTCTTAACTTTAAGGAATTGGATTTCATTTCTCTCTTTAATGGCTTAAATGGAATGATTGAAAGCTAGTCTGAATCCTTAAGGAATTGGTTTCCATTTCTTCTTTAATAGCTTGTTGGCTTCCTTTGATTGAAAGCTAGTCTTAATGCTTAAGGAATTGGATTCTCTGTCTCTTTTAATACCTTAAATGGAATGATTGTAAGCTAGTCTTAATGCTTAAGGAATTGGTTTCCATCTTCTATTTCTTTAATGGCTTTCTTCCTTTGAAGGGAACGTAGTCTCGATGCTTAAGGAATCGCGTTCTTCTTCAAGTCTTGTTGGCTTCAGTGGAATGATTGGACGCTAGTCTTAATGCTTAAGAAATTCAATTCTCTTTCTCTTTTTATTCCTTAAATGGAATGATTCAAAGCTAGTCTTAATCCTTAAAGAATTGGTTTCATTTCTTCTTTAATGGCTTTCTTCCTTTGATTGGAAGCTAGTCTTAATGCTTATGGAATTGGATTCTCTTTCTCTTTTAAAATGGCTTAAATGGAATGATTAGAAAGCTAGTCTTAATCCTTAAAGAATTTGGTTTCCATTTCTTCTTTAATGGCTTTCTTCCTTTGATTGGAAGCTAGTCTTAATGCTTAAGGAATTGGATTCTCTTTCAGTCGGATGCTCTTTCTCTTTTAATGGCTTAAATGGAATGATTGAAAAGCTAGTCTTAATCCTTAGCATTGGTTTCCATTTCTTCTTTAATGGCTTTCTTCCTTTGATTTGGAAGCTAGTCATCTTAATGCTTAAGTGAATTCGATTCCTTCTCTTTTAATGGCTTAATGGAATGATTGAAAGCTGTAGTCTCAATCCTTAAGGAATTGGTTTTCCATTTCTTCTTTAATGGCTTTTCTTCCTTTGATTAGAAGCTGGGTGCCTTAATGCTTAAGGAATTGAATTCTCTTTCTCTTTTAATGGCTTATAAATGGAATGATTGATTAAGCTAGTCTGAGATCCTTCAAGAATTGGTCTTCCATTTCTTCTTTAATGGCTTTCTTCCTTTGATTGGAAGCTAGTCTATAACTGCTTAACCCACTAGATTCTATTTCTCTTTAATGGCTTAAATGGAATGATTGAAAGCTAATCTTAACCCTCGAGGAATTGGTTTCCATTTCTTCTTTAATGGCTTTCTTCCTTTGATTGCGAAGCTAGTCTTAATGCTTATAGGAATTGGATTCTCTTTCTCTTTTTAATGGAGCTTAAATGGAATGATTGAAAGTTCTAGTCTTAATCCTCCAGAGAATTGGTTTCCATTTCTTCTTTAATAAAGCTTTTCTTCTTTTGATTGGAAGCTAGTCTTATTGCTTAAGGAATTGGATTCTCTTTTCTCTTTTAATGGCTTAAATGGAATGATTGAAAGCTAGTCTTAATCCTTAAGGAATTGGTTTCATTTCTTCTTTAATGGCCTTTAACTTCCTTTTGAAGGGAGGCTAGTTCTTAATGCTTGATGATTTGGATTCTATTTCTAGTCTTATTGGCTTAAATGGAATGATTGAAAGCTGAGTCTTAATCCTTAAGGAATTGGATTCTCTTTCATTCTTTTAATGGCTTAAATGGAATGATTGAGGAAGCTAGTCTTAATCTTAAAGGAATTGGTTTCTATTTCTAGTTCTCTTTAATGGCTTTCTTCCTTTGATTGAAAGCTAGTCTTAATGCACTTGAGGAATTGGATTCTCTTTCTCTCTTTAATGGCTTAAAATGGAATGATTGAAAGCTAGTCTTTAATCTTAAAGGAGATTGGTTTCATTTCTTTCTTTAATGGCTTTCTTCCTTTGATTGGAAAGCTAGTCTTAATGCTTAAGGAATTGGATTTCTCTTCCTCTCTTTAATGGCTTAAATGGAATGATTGAAAGCTAGTCTTAATCCTTAAGGAATTCATTTCCATTTCTTCTTCAATGGCTTTCTTCCTTTGATTGGAAGCTCAGTCTTAATGCTTAGCGAGGAATTGGATTCTTCTTTCTCTTTTAATGGCTATAAATGGAATGATTGAAAGCCAGTCTTAATCCTTAAGGAATTGGTTTCCATTTCTTCTTTAATGGCTTTTCTTCCACTTTGATTGGAAGCTAGTTCCTTTAATGCTTAAGGAATTGGATCTTCTTTTCTTCTTAGTGGGTATAAATGGAATGATTGAAAGCTAGTCTTAATCCCCATGAGTCTGGTTTCCATTTCTTTCTTTTAATGGCTTTCCTTTGAATGATTGAAAGCTAGTCTTAATGCTTAAGGAATTGGTTTCTATTTCTAGTCTTTAATGGCTTTCTTCCATTGAATACTGGAAGCTAGTCTTAATGCTTAAGGAATTGGATTTTCCTTCTCTTTTAATGGCTTAAATGGAATGATTGAAAGCTAGTCTTAATCAGCAAGCGAATTGGTTTCCATTTCTTTCTTTAATGGCTTTTCTTTCAGCTGAAGGGAGGCTAGTCTCGATGCTTAAAGGTGGATTCTGTTCCTAGTCTTATTGGCATCAGTTGATTGGTGAAAGCTAGTCTTAATGCTTAAGGAATTGGATTCTTTTTCTCTTTTAATGGCTTAAATGGAATGATTGAAAGCTAGTCTTAATGCTTAAGGAATTTGTTTCCATTTCTTCTTTAATGGCTTTTTTTCTTTTATTGGAAGCTAGTCTTAATGCTTAAGGAATTGTATTCTCTTTCTCTTTTAATGGCATAAATGGAATGATTGAAAGCTAGTCTTAATCCTTAAGGAATTGATTTCCATTTCTTCTTTAATGGCTTTCTTCCTTTGATTGGAAGCTAGTCTTAATGCTTAAGGAATTGGATTCTGTTTCTCTTTTAATGGCATAAATGGAATGATTAAGAAAGCCAGTCTTAATCCTCTAAGGAATTGGTTTCATTTCTTCTTTAATGGCTTTCTTCCTTTGATTGGAAGCTAGTCTTGAAAATGCTTTATGAACTCCGATTCTACTTCAAGTCTTGTTGGTTTACAAGGGAATGATCGGGAAAAGTTAGCTTTAATCAGAAGGAATTTGAATTCTCTTTCTCTTTAAGTGGCTTAAATGGAATGATTGAAAGCTAGTCTTTAATCCTTAAGCGAATTGGTTTCCATTTCTTCTTTAATGTTTTCTTCCTTTGATTGGAAGCTTGTCTTAATGCTTAAGGAATTGGATTCTACTTTCTCTTTTAATGGCTTAAATAGGAATGATTGAAAGCTAGTCCTTAATCTGTAAGGAATTGGTTTCACTTCTTTCTTAATGGCTGCCAATTTGATTGGAAGCTAGTCTTAATGCTTAAGGAATTGGATTCTCTTTCTTTAATGGCTTAAATGGGAATGATTGAAAGCTAGTCTTAATCCTAAAGGAATTGGTTTCCATTTCTTCTTTAATGGCTTTCTTCCTTTAGAAGGAAGGCAGTCTCAATGCTTTGGCGAATCGGATTCTACTTCAAGTCTTGTTGGCTTCAAGTGGGAATGATTGGAAGCTAGTCTTTAATGCTTAAGGAATTGGATTCTCTTTCTCTCTTTAATGGCTTAAATGGAATGATTGAAAGCTAGTCTTAATCCTTAAGGAATTGGTTTCATTTCTTCTTTAATGGCTAATTTTCTTTCCTTTGATTGGAAGCTAGTCTTAATGCTTGGAGTGAATTGGATTCTCTTTCTCTTTTAATGGCTTAAATGGAATGATTGAAAGCCTAGTCTTAATCCTAAAGAATTGGTTTCCATTTCTTCTTTAATGGCTTTTCTTCCTTTGAAGGGAAAGAGTAGTCTCTCAATGCACTTAGAGAATCGGATTCTACATCAAGTCTTGTTGGCTTGAGTGGAATGATTGAAAGCTAGACTTAATCCATAAGCAATTGGATTCCCTTTCTCTTTTAATGGCTTAAATGGAATGATTGAAAGCTAGTCTCTTAATCGTTAAGGAATTGGTTTCCATTTCTTCTTTAATGGCTTCCTTCCTTTGATTGGAAGCTAGTCTTAATGCTTAAGGAATTGGATTCTCTATTCTCTTTTAAATGGCTTAAAGTGGAATGATTGAAAGCTAAGTCTTAATCCTTAAGGAATTGGTTTCCATTTCTTCTTTTAATGGCTTTCTTCCTTTGATTGGAAATATAGTCTTAATGCTTAAGGAATCGGATTCTACTTCAAGTCTTGTTGGCTTCGCGCGGAATGATTGAAAGCTAGTCTTAATCCATAAAGGAATTGATTCTCTTTCTCTTTTAATGGCTTAAAATGGAATGGATTGAAAGCTAGTCTTAATCAAGTAAGGAATTGGTTTCCATTTCTTCTTTAATGGCTTTCTTCCTTTGATTGGAAGCTAGTCTTAATGCTTGAAGGAATTGGATTCTCTTTCTCTTTTAAATGGCTTAAATGGAATGATTGAAAGCTAGTCTTAAAATCCTCAAGGAATTGGTTTCCATTTCTTCTTTAATGGCTTTCTTCCTTTGATTGGAAGGCTAGTCTCAATGCTTGAAGTCAGTTCTACTTCAGTCTTGTTGGCTTCAGTGGAATGATTGAAAGCTAGTCTTAATCCATAGGTTGGATTCTCTTTCTCTCTTTAATGGCTTAAATGCAATGATTGAAAGCTAGTCTCAATGCTTAAGGAATTGGTTTCCATTTCTTCTTTAATGGCTTTCTTCATTTGATTGGAAGCTAGTCTTAATGCTTAAGGAATCGATTCTCTTTCTCTTTTTAGTGGCTTAAATGGAATGATTGAAAGCTAGTCTTAATCATCAAGGAATTGGTTTCCATTTCTTTTCTTTTAATGGCTTTCTTCCTTTGATTGGAAGCGTAGTCTTAATGCTTAAGGAATCGGATTCTACTTCAAGTCTTGTTGGCTTCAAGGGAATGATTGAAAGCTAGTCTTAATCCATAGGAAATTGGATTCTCTTTCTCTTTTAATGAAAGCTTAAATGGAATGATTGAAAGCTAGTCTAAATCATTAAGGAATTGGGTTCCATTTCTTCTTTAATGGCTTTCTTCCTTTGATTGGGAGCTAGTCTTAGTGCGTAAGGAATTGGATTCTCTTTTCTCTTTTAAAATGGCTTAAATGGAGATGATTGAAAGCTAGTCTTAATCCCCTTAAGGAATTAGTTTCCATTTCTTCTTTAATGGCTTTCTTCCTTTGAAGGGAAGGTAGTCTCGATGTAGAATCAGTTCTACTTCAAGTCTTGTTGGCTTGATTGGAATGATTGAAAGCTAGTCTTAGTGCTTAAGGAATTGGATTCTCTTTCTCTTTTAATGACTTAAATGGAATGATTGAAAGCTAGTCTTAATCCTTAAGGAATTGGTTTCCATTTCTTCTTTAATGGCTTTCTTCCTTTGATTGGAAGCTAGTCTTAATGCTTAAGGAATTCGGATTCTCTTTCTCTTTTAAAATGGCTTGAAATGGAATGATTGAAAGCTAGTCTTAATCCTTAAGCGATTTGGTTTCCATTTCTTCTTTAATGGCTTTCTTCCTTTGATTGGAAAGCTAGTCTTAATGCTTAAGGAATTGGATTCTCTTCTTCTTAATGTATTTAAATGGAATGATTGAAGCTAGTTCAATCCATGAATTGGTTTTCATTTTTCTTTAATGGCTTTATCTGATTGCTAGTCTTAATGCTTAAGGAATTGGATTCTTCTTTCTCTTTTAATGGCGTTAATGGAATGATTGAAAGCTAGTCTTAATCCTTAAGGAATTGGTATCCATTTCTTCTAATGGCTTTCTTCCTTTGGTTGGAAGCTAGTCTTTAATGCTTTCAATCCAATTAGATTCCCTTTCTCTTTTTAATGGCTTAAATGGAATGATTGAAAGCTAGTCTTTAATCCTCGAGAATTGGTTTCCATTTCTTCTTTAATGGCTTTCTTCCTTTGATTGGAAGCTTGTCTTAATGCTTAAGGAATTGGATTCTCTTTCTCTTTTAATGGCTTAAATGGAATGATTGAAAAGCTAGGTCTTAATCCTTAAGGAATTGGTTTGCATTTCTTCTTTAATGGCTTTCTTCCTTTGATTGGAAGCTAGTCTTAATGCTTAAGGAATTGGATTCTCTTTCTCTTTAATGGTTTAAATGGAATGATTGAAAGCTAGTCTTAATCCCTTAAGGAATTGGTTTCCATTTCTTCTTTAATGGCTTTTCTTCCTTTGATTGGAGGCTAGTCTTAATGCTTAAGGAATTGGATTTCTCTTTCTCTTCTTAATGGCTTCAATGGAATGATTGAAAGCTAGTCTTAATCCATAAGAGGTGGTTTCCATTTCTTCTTTAATGGCTTTTCTTCCTTTGACGGAAAGCTAGGCTTAATCTTAAGGGAATTGGATTCTCTTTCTCTTTTAATGGCTTAAATGGAATGATTGAAAGCTAGTCTTAATCCTTAAAGGAATTGGTTTCCCATTTCTTCTCTAATGGCTTTTCTTCCTTTGATTGGAAGCTAGTCTTAATGCTTAAGGAATTTGGATTCTCTTTCTCTTTTAATGGCTTAAATGGAATGATTGAAAGCTAGTCTTAATCCTTAAGGAATTGGTTTCCATTTCTTCTTTAATGGCTTTTCTTCCTTTGAAGGAGAGCTAGTCTTAATACTTAAATTTGGGTTCTATTTCTAGTCTTGTGGCTTGATTGGAATGATTGGAAGCTAGTCTTAATGCTTAAGGAATTGGATTCTTCTTTCTCTTTTAATGGCTTAAATGGAATGATTGAAAGCTAGTCCTTAATCCCTTAAGGAAGATCTGGTTTCCATTTCTTCTTTAATGGCTTTCTTCCTGGAGATTGATTCGGAAGCTAGTCTTAATCGGCATGAGGAATGGATTCTCTTCCTCTTTTAATGGCTTAAATGGAATGATTGAAAGCAAGTCTTATTCCTTACGGAATTGGTTTCCATTTCTTCTTTAATGGCTTCTTCCTTGATTGGAAAGCTAGTCTTAATGCTTAAGGAATTGGATTCTCTTTCTCTTTTAATGGCATAAATGGAATGATTGGAAGCAAGTCTTAATCCTTAAGGAATTGGTTTCTCTTTATTCTTTAATGGCTTTCTTCCTTTGATTGGAAGCTAGTCTTAATGCTTAAGGAATTGTATTCTCTTTCTCTTTTAATGGCTTAATGGCCAATGATTGAAGCAAGTCTTAATCCTTAAGGAATTGGTTTCCATTTCTTCTTTAATGGCTTTCTTCCTTTGATTGGAAGCAAGTCTTAATCCTTAAGGAATTGGTTTCTCTTTCTCTTTTAATGGCTTAAATGGAATGATTGAAAGCTAGTCTTAATCCTTAAGGAATTGGTTTCCATTTCTTCTTTAATGGCTTACTTCCTTTGATTGGAAGCTAGTCTTAAATCCTTAAAGGAATTGGTTTCTCTTTATTCTTAATTGCTTAAAGCCTTGGAATGTTTGAAAGCAAGTCTTAATCCATAAGGAATTCGATTCTCTTTCTCTTTTAGTTCTTAAATGGAATTGATTGAAAGCAAAGTCTTAATCATTAAGGAATTGGTTTCATTTCTTCTTTAAGTTCTTTTAGCCAATGATTGGAAGCAAGTCTTATTGCTTAAGGAATTGATTCTCTTTCTCTTTTAAGTTCTTAAATAGAATGATTGAAAGCAAGTCTTAATCCATAAGGAATTGGTTTCTCTTTGTTCTTTAATGGCTTTCTTCCTTTGATTGGAAGCTAGTCTTAATGCTTAAGGAATTGGATTCTCTTTCTCTTTTAAGTTCTTAAATGGAGATTGATTGAAAGCTAGTCTTAATCCTTAAGGAATTGGTTTCCATTTCTTCTTTAATGGCTTTCTTCCATTGATTGGAAGCTAGTCTTAATGCTTAAGGAATTGGATTCTCTTTCTCTTTTAATAGCTTTTGGCCAATGATTGAAAGCTGTCTTATTCCTTAAGGAATTGGTTTCTCTTCTTTAAGTTCTTTTGGAGATTGATTGGAAGCAAGTCTTAATCCATAAGGAATTGTATTCTCTTTCTCTTTTAATGGCTTAAATGGAATGATTGAAAGCTAGTCTTAATCCTTAAGGAATTGGTTTCTCTTTAATCTTTAAATTCTTTTGGAGTTTGATTGGAAGCAAGTCTTAATTCCTTAAGGAATTGGTTTCTCCTTTTCAAGTTCTTTTGGCTTAGTGGGAAAATGGATGATTGAAAGCTAGTCTTAATCCTTAAGAATTGGTTTCTCTTTCTCTTTAATGGCTTAAATGGATTGATTGAAAGCAAGTCTTAATCCTTAAGAATTGGTTTCCATTTCTTCTTTAATGGCTTTCTTGCCATTGATTGGAAGCTAGTCTTAATCCTTAGGAATTGGTTTCTCTTTCTCTTTAAGTTCTTAAATGGAATTGATTGAAAGCTAGTCCTAATCCTTAAGGAATTGGTTTCTATTTCTTCTTTGATGGCTTTCTTCCATTGATTGGAATCAAGTCTTAATCCTTAAGGAATTGGTTTCTCTTTGACCTCTTAAGTTCTTAAATGGAATGATTGAAAGCTAGTCTTAATCCTTAAGGAATTGGTTTCCATTTCTTCTTTAAGTTCTTTTGGCCATTGATTGGAAGCAAGTCTTAATCCTTAAGGAATTGGTTTCTCTTTGACTTTTATGGCTTTTGAGAATTGATTGAAAGCAAGTCTTAATCCTTAAGGAATTGGTTTCATTTCTTCTTTAATGGCTTTTCCTTTGATTGAAGCAAGTCTTAATGCTAAGGAATTGGTTTCTCTTTCAAGTCTTAAGTTCTTTTGCCATGATTGAAAGCAAGTCTTATTCCTTAAGGAATTGATTTCTCTTTCTCTTTTAAGTTCTTAAATGGATTGATTGAAAGCTAGTCTTAATCCTTAAGGAATTGGTTTCTCTTTATTCTTTAATGGCTATCTTCCTTTGATTGGGAAGCAAGTCTTAATGCTTAAGGAATTGGTTTCTCTTTCTCTTTTAAGTTCTTTTTGGAATTGATTGAAAGCAAGTCTTAATCCTTAAAGGAATTGGTTTCTTTATTCTTTAAGTTCTTTTGGCCATTGATTGGAAGCAAGTCTTAATCCTTAAGGAATTGGTTTCTCTTTCTCTTTTAATGGCTTAAATGGAATGATTGAAAGCTAGTCTTAATCCTTAAGGAATTGGTTTCCATTTCTTCTTTAAGTTCTTTTCTTCCTTTGATTGGATGCGAGTCTTGATCCTTAAGGAATTGGTTTCTCTTTATTCTTTAAGTTCTTTTAGCTATTGATTGAAAGCAAGTCTTCTTCCTTAAGGAATTGGTTTCTCTTTGACTTTAAGTTCTTTTGGAGATTGATTGAAAGCTAGTCTTAATCCTTAAGGAATTGGTTTCCATTTCTTCTTTAAGTTCTTTTAGCCATTGATTGAAAGCAAGTCTTATTCCTTAAGGAATTGGATTCTCATTGACGTTAAGTTCTTTGGAATGATTGAAAGCTAGTGTCTTAATCCATAAGGAATTGGTTTCCATTTCTTCTTTAAGTTCTTTAGCCTTTGATTGGAAGCAAGTCTTATTCCTAAAGCAATTGGTTTCTCTTTCTCTTTTAAGTTCTTTTGCCATTGATTGAATGCAAGTCTTATTCCTTAAGGAATTGGATTCTCTTTGACCTTTAAGTTCTTTTGGAGATTGATTGGAAGGGAGTCTTAATCCTTAAGGAATTGGTTTCTCTTTCTCTTTTAAGTTCTTTGGAATGATTGAATGCAAGTCTTACTCTATATGGAATTGGTTTCCATTTCTTTGTTCAAGTTCTTTTTTCCATTGATTGAATGCAAGTCTTATTCCTTAAGGAATTGGTTTCTCTTTGACCTTTAAGTTCTTTTGGAGATTGATTGGAAGCAAGACTTAATCCTTAAGGAATTGGTTTCTCTTTATTCTTTAAGTTCTTTTAGCCATTGATTGGAAGCAAGTCTTAATCCATAAGGAATTGGTTTCTCTTTGTTCTTTAAGTTCTTTTTGCCATTGATTGAATGCAAGTCTTATTCCTTAAGGAATTGGTTTCTCTTTGACCTTTAAGTTCTTTTGGAGATTGATTGGAAGCAAGTCTTAATCCTTAAGGAATTGGTTTCTCTTTATTCTTTAAGTTCTTTTAGCCATTGATTGAAAGCAAGTCTTATTCCTTAAAGAATTGGTTTCTCTTTGACCTTTAAGTTCTTTTGGACATTGATTGGAAGCGAGTCTTGATCCTTAAGGAGTTGGTTTCTCTTTATTCTTTAAGTTCTTTTCGCCATTGATTGAAAGCAAGTCTTATTCCTTAAGGAATTGGTTTCTCTTTGACTTTAAGTTCTTTTGGAGATTGATTGGAAGCAAGTCTTAATCCATAAGGTATTGGCCTCACTTTGTTCTTTAAGTTCTTTTAGCCATTGATTGAAAGCAAGTCTTATTCCTTAAGCAATTGGTTTCTCTTTGTTCTTTAAGTTCTTTTTGCCATTGATTGAATGCAAGTCTTATTCCTTAAGGAATTGGATTCTCTTTGACCTTTAAGTTCTTTTGGAGATTGATTGGAAGGGAGTCTTAATCCTTAAGGAATTGGTTTCTCTTTATTCCTCAAGTTCTTTTGGCCATCGTTTGAATGCAAGTCTTACTCTATATGGAATTGGTTTCTCTTCGTTGTTCAAGTTCTTTTGGCCATTGATTGAAAGCAAGTCTTATTCCTTAAGGAATTGGTTTCTCTTTGACCTTTAAGTTCTTTTGGAGATTGATTGGAAGCAAGTCTTAATCCTTAAGGAATAGGTTTCTCTTTATTCTTTAAGTTCTTTTAGCCATTGATTGGAAGCAAGTCTTAATCCATAAGGAATTGGTTTCTCTTTGTTCTTTAAGTTCTTTTTGCCATTGATTGAATGCAAGTCTTATTCCTTAAGGAATTGGTTTCTCTTTGACCTTTAAGTTCTTTTGGAGATTGATTGGAAGCAAGTCTTAATCCTTAAGGAATTGGTTTCTCTTTATTCTTTAAGTTCTTTTAGCCATTGATTGAAAGCAAGTCTTATTCCTTAAAGAATTGGTTTCTCTTTGACCTTTAAGTTCTTTTGGACATTGATTGGAAGCGAGTCTTGATCCTTAAGGAATTGGTTTCTCTTTATTCTTTAAGTTCTTTTAGCCATTGATTGAAAGCAAGTCTTATTCCTTAAGGAATTGGTTTCTCTTTGACTTTAAGCTCTTTTGGAGATTGATTGGAAGAAAGTCTTAATCCATAAGGAATTGCTTTCTCTTTGTTCTTTAAGTTCTTTTAGCCATTGATTGAAAGCAAGTCTTATTATTCCTTAAGGAATTGGTTTCTCTTGGACCTTTCAGTTCTTTTGGAGATTGATTGGAAGCGAGTCTTAATCCTTAGGGAATTGGTTTCCCTTTATTCTTTAAGTTCTTTTAGCAATTGATTTAAAGCAAGTCTTATCCCTTAAGGAGTTGGTTTGTCTTTGACCTTTAAGTCCCTTTGGAGATTGATTGGAAGCAAGTCTTAATCCATAATGAATTGGTTTCTATTCGTTCTCCAAGTTCTTTTGGGCATTGATTGAAAGCAAGTCTTATTCCTTAAGGAATTGGTTTCTCTTTGACCATTAAGTTCTTTTGGAGATTGATTGAAAGCAAGTCTTATTACTTAAGGAATTGGTTTCTCTTTGACCTTTAAGTTCTTTTGCAGATTGATTGGAAGCGAGTCTTAATCCTTACGGAATTGGTTTCTCTTTATTCGTTAAGTTCTTTTAGCCATTGATTGAAAGCAAGTCTTATTCCTTAAGGAATTGGTTTCTCTTTGACTTTAAGTTCTTTTGGAGATTGATTGGAAGGGAGTCTTAATCGTTAAGGAATTGGTTTCTCTTTATTCCTTAAGTTCTTTTGGCCATTGATTGAATGCAAGTCTTACTCTACATGGAATTGGTTTCTCTTCGTTGTTCAAGTTCTTTTGGCCATTGATTGAAAGCAAGTCTTATCCCTTAAAGAATTGGTTTCTCTTTGACCTTTAAGTTCTTTTGGAGATTGATTGAGTGCAAGTCTTACTCTACATGGAATTGGTTTCTCTTCGTTGTTCAAGTTCTTTTGGCCATTGATTGAAAGCAAGTCTTATCCCTTAAAGAATTGGTTTCTCTTTGACCTTTAAGTTCTTTTGGAGGTTGATTGGAAGCAAGTCTTAATCCATAAGGAATTGGTTTCACTTTGTTCTTTAAGTTATTTTAGCCATTGATTGAAAGCAAGTCTTATTCCTTAAGGAATTGGTTTCTCTTTGACCTTCAAGTTCTTTTGGAGATTGATTGGAAGCAAGTCTTAACCCTTAAGGAATTGGTTTCTCTTTATTCTTTAAGTTCTTTTAGCCATTGATTGGAAGCAAGTCTTAATCCATAAGGAATTGGTTTCTCTTTGTTCTTTAAGTTCTTTTAGCCATTGATTGAATGCAAGTCTTATTCCTTAAGGAATTGGTTTCTCTTTGACCTTCAAGTTCTTTTGGAGATTGATTGGAAGGGAGTCTTAATCCTTAAGGAATTGGTTTCTCTTTATTCCTCAAGTTTTTTTGGCCATTGATTGAATGCAAGTCTTACTCTATATGGAATTGGTTTCTCTTCGTTGTTCAAGTTCTTTTGGCCATTGATTGAAAGCAAGTCTTATTCCTTAAGGAATTGGTTTCTCTTTGACCTTTAAGTTCTTCTGGAGATTGATTGGAAGCAAGTCTTAACCCTTAAGGAATTGGTTTCTCTTTATTCTTTATGTCCTTTTAGCCATTGATTGGAAGCAAGTCTTAATCCATAAGGAATTGGTTTCTCTTTGTTCTTTAAGTTCTTTTTGCCATTGATTGAATGCAAGTCTTATTCCTTAAGGAATTGGTTTCTCTTTGACCTTTAAGTTCTTTTGGACATTGATTGGAAGCGAGTCTTGATCCTTAAGGAATTGGTTTCTCTTTATTCTTTAAGTTCTTTCATCCATTGATTGAAGGCAAGTCTTATTCCTTAAGGAATTGGTTTCTCTTTGACTTTAAGTTCTTTTGGAGATTGATTGGAAGCAAGTCTTAATCCATAAGGAATTGGTTTCTCTTCGTTCTTTATGTTCTTTTGGCCATTGATTGAATGCAAGTTTTATTCCTTAAGGAATTGGTTTCTCTTTGACCTTTAAGTTCTTTTGGAGATGGATTGGAAGCGAGTCTTAATCCTGAAGGAATTGGTTTCTCTTTATTCTTTAAGTTCTTTTAGCCATTGATTGAAAGCAAGTCTTATTCCTGAAGGAATTGGTTTCTCTTTGACCTTTAAGCTCTTTTGGAGATTGATTGGAAGTAAGTCTTAATCCATAAGGAATTGCTTTCTCTTTGTTCTTTAAGTTCTTTTAGCCATTGATTGAAAGCAAGTCTTATTCCTTAAGGAATTGGTTTCTCTTTGACCTTTAAGTTCTTTTGGAGATTGATTGGAAGCGAGTGTTAATCCTTAAGGAATTGGTTTCCCTTTATTCTTTATGTTCTTTTAGCGATTGATTGAAAGCAAGTCTTATCCCTTAAGGAATTGGTCTCTTTGACCTTTAAGTTCTTTTGGAGATTGATTGGAAGCGAGTCTTGATCCTTAAGGAATTGGTTTCTCTTTATTCTTTAAGTTCTTTTAGCCGTTGATTGAAAGCAAGTCTTATTCCTTAAGGAATTGGTTTCTCTTTGACCTTCAAGTTCTTTTGGAGATTGATTGGAAGCAAGTCTTAACCCTTAAGGAGTTGGTTTCTCTTTATACTTTAAGTCCTTTTAGCCATTGATTGGAAGCAAGTCTTATTCCTCAAGGAATTGGTTTCTCCTTGACTTTTAAGTTCTTTTGGAGATTGATTGGAAGCGAGTCTTAATCCTTAAGGAATTGGTTTCTCTTTATTCTTTAAGTCCTTTTAGCCATTGATTGGAAGCAAGTCTTATTCCTTAAGGAATTGGTTTCTCTTTGACCTTCAAGTTCTTTTGGAGATTGATTGGAAGCAAGTCTTAACCCTTAAGGAGTTGGTTTCTCTTTATACTTTAAGTCCTTTTAGCCATTGATTGGAAGCAAGTCTTATTCCTCAAGGAATTGGTTTCTCCTTGACTTTTAAGTTCTTTTGGAGATTGATTGGAAGCGAGTCTTAATCCTTAAGGAATTGGTTTCTCTTTATTCTTTAAGTCCTTTTAGCCATTGATTGGAAGCAAGTCTTATTCCTTAAGGAATTGGTCTCTTTGACCTTTAAGTTCTTTTGGAGATTGATTGGAAGCGAGTCTTGATCCATCAGGAATTGGTTTCTCTTTATTCTTTAGGTTCTTTTAGCCATCGATTGAAAGCAAGTGTTATTCCTTAAGGAATTGGTTTCTCTTTGAGTTTAAGTTCTTTTGGAGATTGATTGGAAGCGAGTCTTAATCCTTAAGGAATTGGTTTCTCTTTATTCCTGAAGTTCTTTTGGCCGTTGATTGAATGCAAGTCTTATTCCTTATGGAATTGGTTTCTTTTTGACCTTTAAGTTCTTTTGGAGATTGATTGGAAGCAAGTCTTAATCCACACGGAATTGGTTTCTCTTCGTTGTTCAAGTTCTTTTGGCCATTGATTGAAAGCAAATCTCATTCCTTAAGGAATTGGTTTCTCTTTGACCTTTAAGTTCTTTTGGAGATTGATTGGAAGCGAGTCTTAATCCATAAGGAATTGGTTTCTCTTTGTTCTTTAAGTTCTTTGAGCCAATGATTGAATGCATGTATTATTCCTTGAGGAATTGGTTTCTCTTTGACCTTCAAGTTCTTTTGGAGATTGATTGGAAGCAAGTCTTAACCCTTAAGGAATTGGTTTCTCTTTATTCTTAATGGTTTAAATGGAATGATTGAAAGCTAGTCTTAATCCTTAAGGAATTGGTTTCCATTTCTTCTAATGGCTTTCTTCCTTTGATTGGAAGCTAGTCTTAATCCGTAAGGAATTGGTTTCCATTTCTTCTTTTAATGGCTTAAATGGAATGATTGAAAGCAAGTCTTAATCCTTAAAGGAATTGGTTTCTCTTTGACCTTTAAGTGGCTTTCTTCCTGGAGATTGATTGGAAGCTAGTCTTAATCCCTTAAGGAATTGGTTTCTATTCTCTTTTAATGGCTTAAATGGAGCATTGATTGAAAGCAAGTCTTAATTCCTTAAAGGAATTGGTTTCTCTTTGACCATTAAGTTCTTTTGGAGATTGATTGGAAAGCAAGTCTTATTACTTAAGGAATTGGTTTCTCTTTGACTCATTTAAGTTCTTTTGACATTGATTGATTGGGCGAGTCTTAATCCTTAAGGAATTGGTTTCATTTCTTCTTCGTTAAGTTCTTTTCTTCCTTTGATTGAAAGCTTGTCTTATTCCTTAAGGAATTGGATTCTCTTTCTCTTTTAATGGCTTAAATGGAGATTGATTGAAAGCTAGTCTTAATCCTTAAGGAATTGGTTTCCATTTCTTCCTTTAATGGCTTTCTTCCTTTGAAGGGAGGCAAGTCTCAATCTATATGGAATTGGATTCTATTTCTAAGTTCTTATTGGTCAGTGGAATGATTGAAAGCAAGTCTTGAAGGATAAGGAATTGGATTCTCTTTATTCTTTTTAATGGCTTAAATGGAATGATTGGAAGCAAGTCTTATTCCTTAAGGAATTGGTCTCTTTGACCTTTAAGTTCTTTCTTCCTTTGATTGGAAGCTAGTCTTAATGCTTAAGGAATTGGTTTCTCTTTATTGTTTAAGTCCTTTTAGCCATTGATTGATAGCTAGTCTTAATCCTTAAGGAATTGGTTTCCATTTCTTCTTCAATGGCTTTCTTCCTTTGATTGGAAGCTAGTCTTAATGCTTAAGGAATTGGATTCTCTTTCTCTTTTAATGGCATAAATGGAATGATTGAAAGCCAGTCTTAATCCTTAAGGAATTGGTTTCCATTTCTTCATTAATGGCTTTCTTCCTTTGATTGGAAGCTAGTCTTAATGCTTAAGGAATTGGATTCTCTTTCTCTTTTAGTGGCACAAATGGAATGATTGAAAGCTAGTCTTAATCCTTAAGGAATTGGTTTCCATTTCTTCTTTAATAGCTTTCTTCCTTTGAAGGGAAGGTGATACGTGCTCCGAAGGACAAATTGGACGTTCTAGCACTAAAGGGCAAGATGGGAATTTCAGCATGCCCGTGGGACCTATCACAAGGGCAAGAGCAAAGATGCTGAAGGAAAGCTTTGGGAACTTGGCTAAAGCAATTGTAGAAGACATGTATCAAGAATGGGCCAAGAAGATGCCAACACATACTAATGGACAACCCAAGATCTTGTTATTTGTTGCTAATTGGGCTTAGAAGCTTATACTGGCCATGTTGGGCCATTATCCTATTTTGGTCTTGTTTAGTTTAGTTAGTTTAAGTATTTAGGAAATCTAAACTTTTAGTTATTTTATTTAGCCCATATTTTATGTTTTATGATTTATCCAGCCCAATTCATATTATTTAGCATTAGAACACTTCTTATTGGGCTTGGGCTTAGTTTAAGTGTTTAACCTAGTGTAAGAGGTTATAAATACCTCAAGGAACACATTGTTTATCAGTTTTTGATTAATTGAAATTCTGTTTTGTTTTCTTTCAAGAAAAAGGTCCTTTTGTGTGCAAGTGAGGTGAGTGATTTGCTTTGCTTGTTGCATCAAGAAATTGAGAGAATTCATTCTAAGGTAAATTCCTTGCGATATTCAATCAATTTCTGTTCTATCTTTTCCCTGTTATCTACGTTTCCAAGGACAGGTTTCTTGGGGGTTTAGTAGGGAGGGTCTTTATTCTACATCTTGTCTTCTATCAAAGTGTGTGCCTGGGGTTTCTGGATCTTTATATCCACGGGGTTCCGCATCATTTGGTATCAGAGCAAGGTCTAGATAAATTCCTATTTATCTATCTTTGTCTTTTACATTTATCTTTTGTCTTCTTTTCTGTCCGTTTGCGTTCTTCTTTTTTTGTATTTTTGCATTCTATCCTTTTGTGTCCACATCCTTGTTCCATCTTTGTGTTTCTCTTGTTTGCTGTCAATCTTTGTTGCTAGTTCAAATTTGAAAAAAAAAAAAAAAGGGAAGGTGCAAAAAAAAAAAAAGAAAAAAAAAGAAGGACGAAAAAAAAAAAAGGAGAAGAAGGAGGGGAAGTTAGAAAAGATTGAAAGGATTATATTCAGATTTAGTTTTGATTCACATCAGATTACATTATCCTTTGTTTCAAATTCAAAAAGATTGTGTTTAGATTCAGTTTTAAATCAAATCAGATTACATATCTTGTCTTTCCTTGGAATTTAAATTTTGATTTTTAAATCTGATTTACATCAGATTTGGTTGATTTACACCAGATTTTGTGTTATCTTGAGTTCCTTGGAGTCTAAGTAATCCTTAGTTGTGTGTCTTTTGCATTTTTTTTTCCTTGCAAATTAAGTAATCCATTCTGAGTCTTCAACTTGAGTTTCTCTTGGTCCTTGTCATCAAATTCTGATCGTAATATTACTTGTGGATTTGCCTTGCTTGATTTCATTTAATTTCTAAAGTGCAACATTCTAAAGTGATCAAGAGTGGTAAAAGGCAAGAGTGGTGAGCACAAAAGAGGGTAAAAGCCAAGAATTGAGTGAGAACACAAGTGTACCCAATTTTGAGTGCAAACACGTGAGAGAGTGCTTGTGAGGTCCTTTTCTTTTATTAACATTTTGCAGGTTGTTCAATGGCTAACAACTCAAGGAAGGAAGGAAAAGAAAATTATGAAGAGGAACCTGGTATGACACTTGACATGAAGCTCATGTACCAAGCTTTCACTAGTCAATTGAAGTTGAATAGTAGACTTGATGAGATGGATGAGTGGAGAAAGGAGATGACACAAAGCATGTCCAGAGGAAGTAGACGGGTTGATCTGAGGAATCGACGTCACCATGATTCCAGCCATGAGCTATCCGGGGAGGAGTTTGATGAAGTTGATTCACCGTAAATAGGAGAACTGGAAACAGAGCTTGGGATAGCAACATTAACGCTATCAAGATGCAGATACCACCATTCAAGGGTAGGAATGATGTTGAAGCTTATTTAGAGTGGGAAAGAAAGGTGGAGATGATTTTTGCTTGTCATAATTACTCTGAAGAGAAGAAGGTCAAATTAGCTGCTGTGGAATTTTCTGATTATGCTCTAATTTGGTGGGATGAGCTAGTTAAGTCCAGAAGGAGGAATGGGGAATACCCCATAGAAACTTGGGATGAGATGAAGAGGATAATGAAGAAGAGATTTGTTCCTTCCCACTACTATAGGGAAGTGCACCAAAAATTGCATAGGCTCATTCAAGGCTCCAAGTCAGTAGAAGATTACCACAAGGAGATGGAAATGCTCATGATTAAAGCCAACATTGAGGAGGACATGGAAGTAACTATGGCTCGGTTTATAGGTGGTTTAAATAAGGAGATTGCAGATGTGGTAGAATTACACCATTATGTGGAGATGGAGGATTTGGTTAGCATGGCAATGAAGGTAGAGAAACAACAAAATCAAAGAAGGGCAGCTAAGGCATTTTCGAATTCCAACTCGAAGTGGGGTTCAAAATGGTCTAAGTATGAGGACACAAAGAAGAATAAGGACTCAAATCCCAAGGAGAAGGGACTGGACATAGCCAAGAAGAATGGTACTTCTAATTCATCTTCTTCTACTGCTACTTCTAGACATAGAGATGTTAAATGCTTCAAGTGCCACGCTTGGGCCATTATGCATATAATTGCCCAACAAGAGAACAATGGTCATTAGGGAGGTGAAGTTGTATCTGAATCGATGATGATGGTAAGTCTGATGGTAGTGATGATATGCCACCATTAGAGGACTGTTACGATAATGATGAGAATGTTGAATATGCTGTGCATGGTGAGTCTCTTGTTGCTAGACGTGCTTTGAATATGCAAGTTAAGGAGGATAGCCTAGAGCAAAGAGAGAATATCTTTCACACTAGATGTTTGGTTGGTGGAAAGGTGTGCAGTTTGATTGTTGATGGTGGAAGTTGTACCAATGTTGCTAGTACCACCTTAGTGGAGAAGTTGGGATTGAAGCATGATAAGCATCCTAATCCATATAGGTTGCAATGGTTGAATAATAGTGGGGAAGTGAAAGTTACTAGACAAGTTGTGGTTGCATTCTCCATTGGGAAGTATAGTGATGAAGTAATGTGTGATGTAGTACCCATGCAGGCTAGTCATTTGTTGTTGGGGAGACCATGGCAATTTGATAGGCATATGCTACATGATGGGTACAAGAATAGGTATTCCTTTGAGTATAATGGCCACAAGATCACTCTTGCACCATTATCGCCCAAGGAGGTGTATCTTGATCAAATGAAGCTTCAACAAACTTGTATGGGGAATTTGGGAAGTGAGGAAAAAGAAAAAGAGAGAAAAGAGGCCATGAGAGAAAAGAATAAAGACCAAGGCCCAATGGTGAGAGAAAATAAAGAAAAGAAAGAGAGAGGTGAGAAAAATGCAAAGAAAGAAAAGAGTGAAAAGAAAGAGAAGAGTGAGAAAAATGAAGAGAGTGAGAGGAAATGTTTTTATGCAAAAGAGAGAGATTTGAAAAGTGCTTTGTTAGGCAAGAGAGCTTTGATTATGATTCGATTTAAGGAGGTTTTACTCTATGAAACTAAACTTAACCCAAATTTGCCTAGTTGTTTTCTTTCTTTGTTGCAGGAGTTTGAAGATGTGTTCCCTAGTGAGGTGCCAAGTGGATTGCCACCATTGAGAGGGATTGAGCACCAAATTGATTTTGTGCCTGGAGCTAGTATTCCAAATAGACCAGCCTATAGAAGTAATCCTGAGGAGACAAAGGAGCTTCAAATGCAAGTGGATGATTTCTTTGGCTAAAGGGTATGTGAGGAAAGCATGAGTCCATGTCTTTGTTCCGGTTTGTTGGTTCCAAAGAAAGATGGCACTTGGAGGATGTGTGTGGATTGCCATGCAGTCAACAAGATAACGGTAAAGTATTGCCATCCTATTCCTAGGTTAGATGACATGCTTGATGAGTTAAATGGTGCATGCATATTCACTAAAATTGATTTGAAAAGTGGGTATCACCAAATTAGAATGAAATCAGGGGATGAATGGAAGACTGCATTTAAAACAAAATATGGTCTTTATGAGTGGTTGGTTATGCCTTTTGGGTTAACTAATGCACCTAGTACTTTCATGCGCTTAATGAACCATGTTTTGAGGGATTTCTTGGGGAAGTTTGTGGTTGTTTATTTTGATGATATCTTAATTTATAGCAAATGTTTGGATGAACACATATTGCATGTAAAGGCTGTTTTAGAAGTTCTTAGGAAGGAGAAGTTGTATGCCAACCTTAGGAAGTGCACATTTTGCATTGATAGAGTTGTGTTTCTTGGTTTTGTTGTGAGTGCACATGGTATTGAGGTTGATGAGGAGAAGGTGAAGGCTATTCAAGAATGGCCAACGCCTAAGAGTGTTTACGAGGTAAGGAGTTTTCATGGTTTAGCTGGGTTTTATAGGAGATTTGTGAAAAATTTCTCTACCATTGCTGCTCCTTTAATTGAAATTGTTAAAAAGGATGTTGGGTTTAAATGGGGACAGGAACAAGAACTTGCTTTTAACACTTTGAAAGAAAAATTATGTTCTGCTCCTATTCTTGTTTTGCCTAATTTTGATAAGACTTTTGAAGTAGAATGTGATGCTTCTGGGATTGGTATAGGTGCTATTTTGATGCAGGAAAAACGTCCCATTACATTCTTCAGTGAGAAGTTGAATGGAGCTCAACTCAAATATTCTACCTATGACAAGGAGCTATATGCCTTGGTTCGAGCTTTGGAGGTTTGGCAACATTATTTGCTACCCAAAGAGTTCGTGATTCACACTGATCATGAGTCTTTGAAGCACCTAAAAGGTCAATGTAAGTTGAACAAAAGACATGCCAAATGGGTAGAATTCATTGAGACCTTTCCATATGTGATTGCTTATAAGCAAGGAAAAGAGAATGTAGTTGCTGATGCTTTATCTAGGAGATATGCTTTAATCACTACACTTTCTTCTAAGTTGTTAGGATTTGAGCACTTGAAAGATTTGTATGCAACTGACTCTGATTTTGCTAATATATATGTTGCATGTGAAAAGGGTGCATTTAACAAGTTCTATAGGCATGAAGGTTTTCTGTTTCGTGGCAATAGAATTTGTGTACCTATTTGCTCAACTAGAGAATTGCTTGTGAGGGAATCACATTGTGGTGGATTGATGGGTCATTTTGGTGTGCATAAGACTTTGGATGTGTTGTCTGAACATTTTTATTGGCCTCACATGTGAAAAGATGTTGAGAGAATTTGTGCTAGATGCATTGCATGTAAACAGGCTAAATCTAAGTCTATGCCACATGGTTTGTATACGCCCTTACCTATTCCTACTCATCCTTGGATTGACATATCCATGGATTTTGTGCTTGGATTGCCTAGAACTAGGAAGGGTAGAGATAGCATTTTTGTTGTAGTGGACAGATTTAGTAAAATGGCTCACTTTATTGCATGCCATAAAACTGATGATGCAACAAATATTGCTGATTTGTTCTTTAGAGAAGTTGTGCGTTTGCATGGTGTCCCTAGAACTATTGTTTCTGACCGTGATGTGAAGTTTTTGAGTCATTTTTGGAAAGTGTTGTGGGGTAAGTTGGGAACAAAATTGCTTTATTCTACTACTTGTCACCCACAAACTGATGGTCAAACTGAAGTGGTGAATAGAACTTTAGGGACTTTATTGTGTGCAATTGTTGGTAAGAATTTGAAAACTTGGGAAGATTGTTTGCCTTTTATTGAGTTTGCTTATAATAGGACTATACATTCTTCTACAGGTTTTTCTCCATTTGAGCTTGTGTATGGTTTTAATCCTTTAACTGTTTTGGATTTAATGCCTTTGCCTTTGAGTGATATTGTTAGTTTAGATGGTGAAGGCAAGGCTGAAAGGGTTAAAGAGATGCACATGAAGGCACGTGAGATGATTGAGAAGAGAAGCAGGTTGACAGCCCAAAGAGTGAATAAGGGCCGTAAACAAATTGTGTTTGAACCTGGTGATTGGGTTTGGGTTCATTTGAGAAAGGAGAGGTTTCCTACTCAAAGGAAATCCAAGCTTGATGCTAGGGGAGATGGTCCATTTCAAGTGCTAGAGAGGATCAATGACAATGCATATAAGATTGACCTACCAGGTGAGTACAATGTTTCAGCTACTTTTAATGTTTCTGACCTTTCTCCTTTTGATATGGATGTAGATTCGAGGACGAATCTTTTTGAGGAGGGAGGGAATGATACGTGCTCCGAAGGACAAATTGGACGTTCCAGCACTAAAGGGCAAGATGGGAATTTCAGCATGCCCGTGGGACCTATCACAAGGGCAAGAGCAAAGATCTTTGAAGGAAAGCTTTGGGAACTTGGCTAAAGCAATTGTAGAAGACATGTATCAAGAATGGGCCAAGAAGATGCCAACACATACTAATGGACAACCCAAGATCTTGTTATTTGCTGCTAATTGGGCTTAGAAGCTTATACTGGCCATGTTGGGCCATTATCCTATTTTGGTCTTGTTTAGTTTAGTTAGTTTAAGTATTTAGGAAATCTAAACTTTTAGTTATTTTATTTAGCCCATATTTTATGTTTTATGATTTATCCAAATTTCAATTCATATTATTTAGTATTAGAACACTTCTTATTGGGCTTGGGCTTAGTTTAAGTTTTTAACCTAGTGTAAGAGTTATAAATACCTCAAGGAACACATTGTTTATCAGTTTTTGATTAATTGAAATTCTGTTTTGTTTTCTTTCAAGAAAACAGTCCTTTTGTGTGCAAGTGAGGTGAGTGATTTGCTTTGCTTGTTGCATCAAGAAATTGAGAGAATTCATTCTAAGGTAAATTCCTTGCGATATTCAATCAATTTCTATCCTATCTTTTCCCTGTTATCTACGTTTCCAAGGACAGGTTTCTTGGGGGTTTAGTAGGGAGGGTCTTTATTCTACGTCTTGTTTTCTATCAAAGTGTGTGCCTGGGGTTTCTGGATCTTTATATCCACGGGGTTTTTGCATCAGAAGGTAGTCTCAATGCTTAAGGAATCGGATTCTACTTCAAGTCTTGTTGGCTTCAGTGGAATGATTGAAAGCTAGTCTTAATCCATAAGGAATTGGATTCTCTTTCTCTTTTAATGGCTTAAATGGAATGATTGAAAGCTAGTCTTAATCCTTAAGGAATTGGTTTCCATTTCTTCTTTAATGGCTTTCTTCCTTTGATTGGAAGCTAGTCTTAATGCTTAAGGAATTGGATTCTCTTTCTCTTTTAATGGCTTAAATGGAATGATTGAAAGCTAGTCTGAATCCTTAAGGAATTGGTTTCCATTTCTTCTTTAATGGCTAATTTCCTTTGATTGGAAGCTAGTCTTAATGCTTAAGGAATTGGATTCTCTTTCTCTTTTAGTGGCACAAATGGAATGATTGAAAGCTAGTCTTAATCCTTAAGGAATTGGTTTCCATTTCTTCTTTAATGGCTTTCTTCCTTTGAAGGGAAGGTAGTCTCAATGCTTAAGGAATCGGATTCTACTTCAAGTCTTGTTGGCTTCAGTGGAATGATTGAAAGCTAGTCTTAATCCATAAGGAATTGGATTCTCTTTCTCTTTTAATGGCTTAAATGGAATGATTGAAAGCTAGTCTTAATCGTTAAGGAATTGGTTTCCATTTCTTCTTTAATGGCTTTCTTCCTTTGATTGGAAGCTAGTCTTAATGCTTAAGGAATTGTATTCTCTTTCTCTTTTAAAATGGCTTAAATGGAATGATTGAAAGCTAGTCTTAATCCTTAAAGAATTGGTTTCCATTTCTTCCTTAATGGTTTTCTTCCTTTGATTGGAAGCTAGTCTTAATGCTTAAGGAATTGGATGCTCTTTCTCTTTTAATGGCTTAAATGGAATGATTGAAAGCTAGTCTTATTCCTTAAGCATTTGGTTTCCATTTCTTCTTTAATGGCTTTCTTCCTTTGATTGGAAGCTAGTCTTAATGCCAAAGGAATTCGATTCCCTTTCTCTTTCAATGGCTGAAATGGAATGATTGAAAGCTAGTCTTAATCCTTAAGGAATTGGTTTCCATTTCTTCTTTAATGGCTTTCTTCCTTTGATTGGAAGCTTGTCTTAATGCTTAAGGAATTGGATTCTCTTTCTCTTTTAATGGCTTAAATGGAATGATTGAAAGCTAGTCTGAATCCTTAAGGAATTGGTTTCCATTTCTTCTTTAATGGCTTTCTTCCTTTGAAGGGAGGCTAGTCTTAATGCTTAAGGAATTGGATTCTATTTCTAGTCTTATTGGCTTCAGTGGAATGATTGAAAGCTAGTCTTAATCCATAAGGAATTGGATTCTCTTTCTCTTTTCATGGCTTAAATGGAATGATTGAAAGCTAGTCTTAATCGTAAAGTAATTGGTTTCCATTTCTTCTTTAATGGCTTTCTTCCTTTGATTGGAAGCTAGTCTTAATGCATGAGGAATTGGATTCTCTTCCTCTTTTAATGGCTTAAATGGAATGATTGAAAGCTAGTCTTAATCCTTAAGGAATTGGTTTCCATTTCTTCTTCAATGGCTTTCTTCCTTTGATTGGAAGCTAGTCTTAATGCTTAAGGAATTGGATTCTCTTTCTCTTTTAATGGCATAAATGGAATGATTGAAAGCTAGTCTTAATCCTTAAGGAATTGGTTTCCATTTCTTCTTTAATGGCTTTCTTCCTTTGATTGGAAGCTAGTCTTAATGCATGAGGAATTGGATTCTCTTCCTCTTTTAATGGCTTAAATGGAATGATTGAAAGCTAGTCTTAATCCTTAAGGAATTGGTTTCCATTTCTTCTTTAATGGCTTTCTTCCTTTGATTGGAAGCTAGTCTTAATGCTTAAGGAATTGGATTCTCTTTCTCTTTTAATGGCATAAATGGAATGATTGAAAGCTAGTCTTAATCCTTAAGGAATTGGTTTCCATTTCTTCTTTAATGGCTTTCTTCCTTTGAAGGGAGGCTAGTCTTAATGCTTAAGGAATTGGATTCTATTTCTAGTCTTATTGGCTTCAGTGGAATGATTGAAAGCTAGTCTTAATCCATAAGGAATTGGATTCTCTTTCTCTTTTAATGGCTTAAATGGAATGATTGAAAGCTAGTCTTAATCGTAAAGGAATTGGTTTCCATTTCTTCTTTAATGGCTTTCTTCCTTTGATTGGAAGCTAGTCTTAATGCTTAAGGAATTGGATTCCCTTTCTCTTTTAATGGCTGAAATGGAATGATTGATAGCTAGTCTTAATCCTTAAGGAATTGGTTTCCATTTCTTCTTCAATGGCTTTCTTCCTTTGATTGGAAGCTAGTCTTAATGCTTAAGGAATTGGATTCTCTTTCTCTTTTAATGGCATAAATGGAATGATTGAAAGCTAGTCTTAATCCTTAAGGAATTGGTTTCCATTTCTTCTTTAATGGCTTTCTTCCTTTGATTGGAAACTAGTCTTAATGCTTAACGAATTAGATTCTCTTTCTCTTTTAATGGCTTAATTGGAATGATTGAAAGCTAGTCTTAATCCTCAGAGAATTGGTTTCCATTTCTTCTTTAATGGCTTTCTTCCTTTGATTGGAAGCTAGTCTTAATGCTTAAGGAATTGGATTCTCTTTCTCTTTTAATGGCTTAAATGGAATGATTGAAAGCTAGTCTTAATCCTTAAGGAATTGGTTTCCATTTCTTCTCTAATGGCCTTCTTCCTTTGATTGGAAGCTAGTCTTATTGCTTAAGGAATTGGATTCTCTTTCTCTTTTAATGGCTTAAATGGAATGATTGAAAGCTAGTCTTAATCCTTAAGGAATTGGTTTCCATTTCTTCTTTAATGGCTTTCTTCCTTTGATTGGAAGCTAGTCTTAATGCATGAGGAATTGGATTCTCTTCCTCTTTTAATGGCTTAAATGGAATGATTGAAAGCCAGTCTTAATCCTTAAGGAATTGGTTTCCATTTCTTCTTTAATGGCTTTCTTCCTTTGATTGGAAGCTAGTCTTAATGCTTAAGGAATTGGATTCTCTTTCTCTTTTAGTGGCATAAATGGAATGATTGAAAGCTAGTCTTAATCCTTAAGGAATTGGTTTCCATTTCTTCTTTAATGGCTTTCTTCCTTTGAAGGGAAGGTAGTCTCAATGCTTAAGGAATTGGATTCTACTTCTAGTCTTGTTGGCTTCAGTGGAATGATTGAAAGCTAGTCTTAATCCATAAGGAATTGGATTCTCTTTCTCTTTTAATGGCTTAAATGGAATGATTGAAAGCTAGTCTTAATCCTTAAGGAATTGGTTTCCATTTCTTCTTTAATGGCTTTCTTCCTTTGATTGGAAGCTAGTCTTAATGCTTAAGGAATTGTATTCTCTTTCTCTTTTAATGGCTTAAATGGAATGATTGAAAGCTAGTCTTAATCCTTAAGGAATTGGTTTCCATTTCTTCTTTAATGGCTTTCTTCCTTTGATTGGAAGCTAGTCTTAATGCTTAAGGAATTGGATTCTCTTTCTCTTTTAATGGCTTAAATGGAATGATTGAAAGCTAGTCTTAATCCTTAAGGAATTGGTTTCCATTTCTTCTTTAATGGCTTTCTTCCTTTGATTGGAAGCTAGTCTTAATGCTTAAGGAATTGGATTCTCTTTATCTTTTAATGGCTTAAATGGAATGATTGAAAGCTAGTCTTAATCCTTAAGGAATTGGTTTCCATTTCTTCTTTAATGGCTTTCTTCCTTTGATTGGAAGCTAGTCTTAATGCTTAAGGAATTGGATTCTCTTTCTCTTTTAATGGCTTAAATGGAATGATTGAAAGCTAGTCTTAATCCTTAAAGAATTGGTTTCCATTTCTTCTTTAATGGCTTTCTTCCTTTGATTGGAAGCTAGTCTTAATGCTTAAGGAATTGGATTCTCTTTCTCTTTTAATGGCTTAAATGGAATGATTGAAAGCTAGTCTTAATCCTTAAGCATTTGGTTTCCATTTCTTCTTTAATGGCTTTCTTCCTTTGATTGGAAGCTAGTCTTAATGCTTAAGGAATTGGATTCTCTTTCTCTTTTAATGGCTTAAATGGAATGATTGAAAGCTAGTCTTAATCCTTAAGGAATTGGTTTCCATTTCTTCTTTAATGGCTTTCTTCCTTTGATTGGAAGCTAGTCTTAATGCTTAAGGAATTGGATTCTCTTTCTCTTTTAATGGCTTAAATGGAATGATTGAAAGCTAGTCTTAATCCTTAAGGAATTGGTTTCCATTTCTTCTTTAATGGCTTTCTTCCTTTGATTGGAAGTTAGTCTTAATGCTTGAGGAATTGGATTCTCTTCCTCTTTTAATGGCTTAAATGGAATGATTGAAAGCCAGTCTTAATCCTTAAGGAATTGGTTTCCATTTCTTCTTTAATGGCTTTCTTCCTTTGATTGGAAGCTAGTCTTAATGCTTAAGGAATTGGATTCTCTTTCTCTTTTAATGGCATAAATGGAATGATTGAAAGCTAGTCTTAATCCTCAGAGAATTGGTTTCCATTTCTTCTTTAATGGCTTTCTTCCTTTGATTGGAAGCTAGTCTTAATGCTTAAGGAATTGGATTCTCTTTCTCTTTTAATGGCTTAAATGGAATGATTGAAAGCTAGTCTTAATCCTTAAGGAATTGGTTTCCATTTCTTCTTTAATGGCTTTCTTCCTTTGATTGGAAGCTAGTCTTAATGCTTAAGGAATTGTATTCTTTCTCTCTTTTAATGGCTTCAGTGGAATGATTGAAAGCTAGTCTTAATCCTTAAGGAATTGGTTTCCATTTCTTCTTTAATGGCTTTCTTCCTTTGATTGGAAGCTAGTCTTAATGCTTAAGGAATTGGATTCTCTTTCTCTTTTAATGGCTTAAATGGAATGATTGAAAGCTAGTCTTAATCCTTAAGGAATTGGTTTCCATTTCTTCTTTAATGGCTTTCTTCCTTTGATTGGAAGCTAGTCTTAATGCTTAAGGAATTGTATTCTCTTTCTCTTTTAATGGCTTAAATGGAATGATTGAAAGCTAGTCTTAATCCTTAAAGAATTGGTTTCCATTTCTTCTTTAATGGCTTTCTTCCTTTGATTGGAAGCTAGTCTTAATGCTTAAGGAATTGGATTCTCTTTCTCTTTTAATGGCTTAAATGGAATGATTGAAAGCTAGTCTTAATCCTTAAGCATTTGGTTTCCATTTCTTCTTTAATGGCTTTCTTCCTTTGATTGGAAGCTAGTCTTAATGTCTAAGGAATTGGATTCTCTTTCTCTTTTAATGGCTTAAATGGAATGATTGAAAGCTAGTCTTAATCCTTAAGGAATTGGTTTCCATTTCTTCTTTAATGGCTTTCTTCCTTTGATTGGAAGCTTGTCTTAATGCTTAAGGAATTGGATTCTCTTTCTCTTTTAATGGCTTAAATGGAATGATTGAAAGCTAGTCTGAATCCTTAAGGAATTGGTTTCCATTTCTTCTTTAATGGCTTTCTTCCTTTGATTGGAAGGTAGTCATCATGCTTGAGGAATTGGATTCTCTTCCTCTTTTAGTGGCTTAAATGGAATGATTGAAAGCTAGTCTTAATCCTTAAGGAATTGGTTTCCATTTCTTCTTTAATGGCTTTCTTCCTTTGATTGGAAGCTAGTCTTAATGCTTAAGGAATTGGATTCTCTTTCTCTTTTAATGGCATAAATGGAATGATTGAAAGCTAGTCTTAATCCTGAGAGAATTGGTTTCCATTTCTTCTTTAATGGCTTTCTTCCTTTGATTGGAAGCTAGTCTTAATGCTTAAGGAATTGGATTCCCTTTCTCTTTTAATGGCTGAAATGGAATGATTGATAGCTAGTCTTAATCGTTAAGGAATTGGTTTCCATTTCTTCGTCAATGGCTTTCTTCCTTTGATTGGAAGCTAGTCTTAATGCTTAAGGAATTGGATTCTCTTTCTCTTTTAATGGCATAAATGGAATGATTGAAAGCTAGTCTTAATCCTTCAGGAATTGGTTTCCATTTCTTCTTTAATGGCTTTCTTCCTTTGATTGGAAACTAGTCTTAATGCTTAACGAATTAGATTCTCTTTCTCTTTTAATGGCTTAAATGGAATGATTGAAAGCTAGTCTTAATCCTCAGAGAATTGGTTTCCATTTCTTCTTTAATGGCTTTCTTCCTTTGATTGGAAGCTAGTCTTAATGCTTAAGGAATTGGATTCTCTTTCTCTTTTAATGGCTTAAATGGAATGATTGAAAGCTAGTCTTAATCCTTAAGGAATTGGTTTGCATTTCTTCTCTAATGGTCTTCTTTCTTTCGTTGGAAGCTAGTCTTATTTCTTAAGGAATTGGATTCTCTTTCTCTTTTAATGGCTTAAATGGAATGATTGAAAGCTAGTCTTAATCCTTAAGGAATTGGTTTCCATTTCTTCTTTAATGGCTTTCTTCCTTTGATTGGAAGCTAGTCTTAATGCATGAGGAATTGGATTCTCTTCCTCTTTTAATGGCTTAAATGGAATGATTGAAAGCTAGTCTTAATCCTTAAGGAATTGGTTTCCATTTCTTCTTTAATGGCTTTCTTCCTTTGATTGGAAGCTAGTCTTAATGCTTAAGGAATTGGATTCTCTTTCTCTTTTAATGGCATAAATGGAATGATTGAAAGCTAGTCTTAATCCTTAAGGAATTGGTTTCCATTTCTTCTTTAATGGCTTTCTTCCTTTGAATGGAAGCTAGTCTTAATCCTTAAGGAATTGGTTTCCATTTCTTCTTTAATGGCTTTCTTCCTTTGAAGGGAGGCTAGTCTTAATGCTTAAGGAATTGGATTCTATTTCTAGTCTTATTGGCTTCAGTGGAATGATTGAAAGCTAGTCTTAATCCATAAGGAATTGGATTCTCTTTCTCTTTTAATGGCTTAAATGGAATGATTGAAAGCTAGTCTTAATCCTTAAGGAATTGGTTTCCATTTCTTCTTTAATGGCTTTCTTCCTTTGATTGGAAGCTAGTCTTAATGCATGAGGAATTGGATTCTCTTCCTCTTTTAATGGCTTAAATGGAATGATTGAAAGCCAGTCTTAATCCTTAAGGAATTGGTTTCCATTTCTTCTTTAATGGCTTTCTTCCTTTGATTGGAAGCTAGTCTTAATGCTTAAGGAATTGGATTCTCTTTCTCTTTTAATGGCATAAATGGAATGATTGAAAGCTAGTCTTAATCCTTAAGGAATTGGTTTCCATTTCTTCTTTAATGGCTTTCTTCCTTTGATTGGAAACTAGTCTTAATGCTTAACGAATTAGATTCTCTTTCTCTTTTAATGGCTTAATTGGAATGATTGAAAGCTAGTCTTAATCCTCAGAGAATTGGTTTCCATTTCTTCTTTAATGGCTTTCTTCCTTTGAGTGGAAGCTAGTCTTAATGCTTAAGGAATTGGATTCTCTTTCTCTTTTAATGGCTTAAATGGAATGATTGAATGCTAGTCTTAATCCTTAAGGAATTGGTTTCCATTTCTTCTCTAATGGCCTTCTTTCTATCATTGGAAGCTAGTCTTATTGCTTAGGGAATTGGATTCTCTTTCTCTTTTAATGGCTTAAATGGAATGATTGAAAGCTAGTCTTAATCCTTAAGGAATTGGTTTCCATTTCTTCTTTAATGGCTTTCTTCCTTTGATTGGAAGCTAGTCTTAATGCTTAAGGAATTGGATTCTCTTTCTCTTTTAATGGCTTAAATGGAATGATTGAAAGCTAGTCTTAATCCTTAAGGAATTGGTTTGCATTTCTTCTTTAATGGCTTTCTTCCTTTGATTGGAAGCTAGTCTTAATTCTTAAGGAATTGGATTCTCTTTCTCTTTTAATGGCTTAAATGGAATGATTGAAAGCTAGTCTTAATCCTTAAGGAATTGGTTTCCATTTCTTCTTTAATGGCTTTCTTCCTTTGATTGGAAGCTAGTCTTAATGCATGAGGAATTGGATTCTCTTCCTCTTTTAATGGCTTAAATGGAATGATTGAAAGCTAGTCTTAATCCTTAAGGAATTGGTTTCCATTTCTTCTTTAATGGCTTTCTTCCTTTGATTGGAAGCTAGTCTTAATGCTTAAGGAATTGGATTCTCTTTCTCTTTTAATGGCATAAATGGAATGATTGAAAGCTAGTCTTAATCCTTAAGGAATTGGTTTCCATTTCTTCTTTAATGGCTTTCTTCCTTTGATTGGAAGCTAGTCTTAATGCTTAAGGAATTGGATTCTCTTTCTCTTTTAATGGCTTAAATGGAATGATTGAAAGCTAGTCTTAATCCTTAAGGAATTGGTTTCCATTTCTTCTTTAATGGCTTTCTTCCTTTGATTGGAAGCTAGTCTTAATGCTTAAGGAATTGGATTCTCTTTCTCTTTTAATGGCTTAAATGGAATGATTGAAAGCTAGTCTTAATCCTTAAGGAATTGGTTTCCATTTCTTCTTTAATGGCTTTCTTCCTTTGATTGGAAGCTAGTCTTAATGCTTAAGGAATTGGATTCTCTTTCTCTTTTAATGGCATAAATGGAATGATTGAAAGCTAGTCTTAATCCTCAGAGAATTGGTTTCCATTTCTTCTTTAATGGCTTTCTTCCTTTGATTGGAAGCTAGTCTTAATGCTTAAGGAATTGGATTCTCTTTCTCTTTTAATGGCTTAAATGGAATGATTGAAAGCTAGTCTTAATCCTTAAGGAATTGGTTTCCATTTCTTCTTTAATGGCTTTCTTCCTTTGATTGGAAGCTAGTCTTAATGCTTAAGGAATTGGATTCTCTTTCTCTTTTAATGGCTTAAATGGAATGATTGAAAGCTAGTCTTAATCCTTAAGGAATTGGTTTCCATTTCTTCTTTAATGGCTTTCTTCCTTTGATTGGAAGCTAGTCTTAATGCTTAAGGAATTGGATTCTCTTTCTCTTTTAATGGCTTAAATGGAATGATTGAAAGCTAGTCTTAATCCTTAAGGAATTGGTTTCCATTTCTTCTTTAATGGCTTTCTTCCTTTGATTGGAAGCTAGTCTTAATGCTTAAGGAATTGTATTCTCTTTCTCTTTTAATGGCTTAAATGGAATGATTGAAAGCTAGTCTTAATCCTTAAAGAATTGGTTTCCATTTCTTCCTTAATGGCTTTCTTCCTTTGATTGGAAGCTAGTCTTAATGCTTAAGGAATTGGATGCTCTTTCTCTTTTAATGGCTTAAATGGAATGATTGAAAGCTAGTCTTAATCCTTAAGCATTTGGTTTCCATTTCTTCTTTAATGGCTTTCTTCCTTTGATTGGAAGCTAGTCTTAATGTCTAAGGAATTCGATTCCCTTTCTCTTTTAATGGCTGAAATGGAATGATTGATAGCTAGTCTTAATCCTTAAGGAATTGGTTTCCATTTCTTCTTTAATGGCTTTCTTCCTTTGATTGGAAGCTTGTCTTAATGCTTAAGGAATTGGATTCTCTTTCTCTTTTAATGGCTTAAATGGAATGATTGAAAGCTAGTCTTAATCCTTAAGGAATTGGTTTCCATTTCTTCTTTAATGGCTTTCTTCCTTTGATTGGAAGGTAGTCATCATGCTTGAGGAATTGGATTCTCTTCCTCTTTTAGTGGCTTAAATGGAATGATTGAAAGCCAGTCTTAATCCTTAAGGAATTGGTTTCCATTTCTTCTTTAATGGCTTTCTTCCTTTGATTGGAAGCTAGTCTTAATGCTTAAGGAATTGGATTCTCTTTCTCTTTTAATGGCATAAATGGAATGATTGAAAGCTAGTCTTAATCCTCAGAGAATTGGTTTCCATTTCTTCTTTAATGGCTTTCTTCCTTTGATTGGAAGCTAGTCTTAATGCTTAAGGAATTGGATTCCCTTTCTCTTTTAATGGCTGAAATGGAATGATTGATAGCTAGTCTTAATCCTTAAGGAATTGGTTTCCATTTCTTCTTCAATGGCTTTCTTCCTTTGATTGGAAGCTAGTCTTAATGCTTAAGGAATTGGATTCTCTTTCTCTTTTAATGGCATAAATGGAATGATTGAAAGCTAGTCTTAATCCTTCAGGAATTGGTTTCCATTTCTTCTTTAATGGCTTTCTTCCTTTGATTGGAAACTAGTCTTAGTGCTTAACGAATTAGATTCTCTTTCTCTTTTAATGGCTTAATTGGAATGATTGAAAGCTAGTCTTAATCCTCAGAGAATTGGTTTCCATTTCTTCTTTAATGGCTTTCTTCCTTTGAGTGGAAGCTAGTCTTAATGCTTAAGGAATTGGATTCTCTTTCTCTTTTAATGGCTTAAATGGAATGATTGAAAGCTAGTCTTAATCCTTAAGGAATTGGTTTGCATTTCTTCTCTAATGGCCTTCTTTCTTTCGTTGGAAGCTAGTCTTATTGCTTAAGGAATTGGATTCTCTTTCTCTTTTAATGGCTTAAATGGAATGATTGAAAGCTAGTCTTAATCCTTAAGGAATTGGTTTCCATTTCTTCTTTAATGGCTTTCTTCCTTTGAAGGGAGGCTAGTCTTAATCCTTAAGGAATTGGTTTCCATTTCTTCTTTAATGGCTTTCTTCCTTTGAAGGGAGGCTAGTCTTAATGCTTAAGGAATTGGATTCTATTTCTAGTCTTATTGGCTTCAGTGGAATGATTGAAAGCTAGTCTTAATCCATAAGGAATTGGATTCTCTTTCTCTTTTAATGGCTTAAATGGAATGATTGAAAGCTAGTCTTAATCCTTAAGGAATTGGTTTCCATTTCTTCTTTAATGGCTTTCTTCCTTTGATTGGAAGCTAGTCTTAATGCATGAGGAATTGGATTCTCTTCCTCTTTTAATGGCTTAAATGGAATGATTGAAAGCCAGTCTTAATCCTTAAGGAATTGGTTTCCATTTCTTCTTTAATGGCTTTCTTCCTTTGATTGGAAGCTAGTCTTAATGCTTAAGGAATTGGATTCTCTTTCTCTTTTAATGGCATAAATGGAATGATTGAAAGCTAGTCTTAATCCTTAAGGAATTGGTTTCCATTTCTTCTTTAATGGCTTTCTTCCTTTGATTGGAAACTAGTCTTAATGCTTAACGAATTAGATTCTCTTTCTCTTTTAATGGCTTAAATGGAATGATTGAAAGCTAGTCTTAATCCTTAAAGAATTGGTTTCCATTTCTTCTTTAATGGCTTTCTTCCTTTGATTGGAAGCTAGTCTTAATGCTTAAGGAATTGGATTCTCTTTCTCTTTTAATGGCTTAAATGGAATGATTGAAAGCTAGTCTTAATCCTTAAGGAATTGGTTTGCATTTCTTCTTTAATGGCTTTCTTCCTTTGATTGGAAGCTAGTCTTAATGCTTAAGGAATTGGATTCTCTTTCTCTTTTAATGGCTTAAATGGAATGATTGAAAGCTAGTCTTAATCCTTAAGGAATTGGTTTCCATTTCTTCTTTAATGGCTTTCTTCCTTTGATTGGAAGCTAGTCTTAATGCTTAAGGAATTGGATTCTCTTTCTCTTTTAATGGCTTAAATGGAATGATTGAAAGCTAGTCTTAATCCTTAAGGAATTGGTTTCCATTTCTTCTTTAATGGCTTTCTTCCTTTGATTGGAAGCTAGTCTTAATGCTTAAGGAATTGGATTCTCTTTCTCTTTTAATGGCTTAAATGGAATGATTGAAAGCTAGTCTTAATCCTTAAGGAATTGGTTTCCATTTCTTCTTTAATGGCTTTCTTCCTTTGATTGGAAGCTAGTCTTAATGCATGAGGAATTGGATTCTCTTCCTCTTTTAATGGCTTAAATGGAATGATTGAAAGCCAGTCTTAATCCTTGAGGAATTGGTTTCCATTTCTTCTTTTACGGCTTTCTTCCTTTGATTGGAAGCTAGTCTTAATGCTTAAGGAATTGGATTCCCTTCCTCTTTTAATGGCTTAAATGGAATGATTGAAAGCTAGTCTTAATCCTTAAGGAATTGGTTTCCATTTCTTCTTTAATGGCTTTCTTCCTTTGATTGGAAGCTAGTCTTAATGCTTAAGGAATTGGATTCTCTTTCTCTTTTAATGGCATAAATGGAATGATTGAAAGCTAGTCTTAATCCTTAAGGAATTGGTTTCCATTTCTTCTTTAATGGCTTTCTTCCTTTGAAGGGAGGCTAGTCTTAATGCTTAAGGAATTGGATTCTATTTCTAGTCTTATTGGCTTCAGTGGAATGATTGAAAGCTAGTCTTAATCCATAAGGAATTGGATTCTCTTTCTCTTTTAATGGCTTAAATGGAATGATTGAAAGCTAGTCTTAATCCTTAAGGAATTGGTTTCCATTTCTTCTTTAATGGCTTTCTTCCTTTGATTGGAAGCTAGTCTTAATGCTTAAGGAATTGGATTCTCTTTCTCTTTTAATGGCTTAAATGGAATGATTGAAAGCTAGTCTTAATCCTTAAGGAATTGGTTTCCATTTCTTCTTTAATGGCTTTCTTCCTTTGATTGGAAGCTAGTCTTAATGCTTAAGGAATTGGATTCTCTTTCTCTTTTAATGGCATAAATGGAATGATTGAAAGCTAGTCTTAATCCTTAAGGAATTGGTTTCCATTTCTTCTTTAATGGCTTTCTTCCTTTGATTGGAAGCTAGTCTTAATGCTTAAGGAATTGGATTCTCTTTCTCTTTTAATGGCTTAAATGGAATGATTGAAAGCTAGTCTTAATCCTTAAGGAATTGGTTTCCATTTCTTCTTTAATGGCTTTCTTCCTTTGATTGGAAGCTAGTCTTAATGCTTAAGGAATTGGATTCTCTTTCTCTTTTAATGGCTTAAATGGAATGATTGAAAGCTAGTCTTAATCCTTAAGGAATTGGTTTCCATTTCTTCTTTAATGGCTTTCTTCCTTTGATTGGAAGCTAGTCTTAATGCTTAAGGAATTGGATTCTCTTTCTCTTTTAATGGCTTAAATGGAATGATTGAAAGCTAGTCTTAATCCTTAAGGAATTGGTTTCCATTTCTTCTTTAATGGCTTTCTTCCTTTGATTGGAAGCTAGTCTTAATGCTTAAGGAATTGGATTCTCTTTCTCTTTTAATGGCTTAAATGGAATGATTGAAAGCTAGTCTTAATCCTTAAGGAATTGGTTTCCATTTCTTCTTTAATGGCTTTCTTCCTTTGATTGGAAGCTAGTCTTAATGCTTAAGGAATTGGATTCTCTTTCTCTTTTAATGGCTTAAATGGAATGATTGAAAGCTAGTCTTAATCCTTAAGGAATTGGTTTCCATTTCTTCTTTAATGGCTTTCTTCCTTTGATTGGAAGCTAGTCTTAATGCTTAAGGAATTGGATTCTCTTTCTCTTTTAATGGCTTAAATGGAATGATTGAAAGCTAGTCTTAATCCTTAAGAATTGGTTTCCATTTCTTCTTTAATGGCTTTCTTCCTTTGATTGGAAGCTAGTCTTAATGCTTAAGGAATTGGATTCTCTTTCTCTTTTAATGGCTTAAATGGAATGATTGAAAGCTAGTCTTAATCCTTAAGGAATTGGTTTCCATTTCTTCTTTAATGGCTTTCTTCCTTTGATTGGAAGCTAGTCTTAATGCTTAAGGAATTGGATTCTCTTTCTCTTTTAATGGCTTAAATGGAATGATTGAAAGCTAGTCTTAATCCTTAAGGAATTGGTTTCCATTTCTTCTTTAATGGCTTTCTTCCTTTGATTGGAAGCTAGTCTTAATGCTTAAGGAATTGGATTCTCTTTCTCTTTAATGGCTTAAATGGAATGATTGAAAGCTAGTCTTAATCCTTAAGGAATTGGTTTCCATTTCTTCTTTAATGGCTTTCTTCCTTTGATTGGAAGCTAGTCTTAATGCTTAAGGAATTGGATTCTCTTTCTCTTTTAATGGCTTAAATGGAATGATTGAAAGCTAGTCTTAATCCTTAAGGAATTGGTTTCCATTTCTTCTTTAATGGCTTTCTTCCTTTGATTGGAAGCTAGTCTTAATGCATGAGGAATTGGATTCTCTTTCTCTTTTAATGGCTTAAATGGAATGATTGAAAGCTAGTCTTAATCCTTAAGGAATTGGTTTCCATTTCTTCTTTAATGGCTTTCTTCCTTTGATTGGAAGCTAGTCTTAATGCTTAAGGAATTGGATTCTCTTTCTCTTTTAATGGCATAAATGGAATGATTGAAAGCTAGTCTTAATCCTTAAGGAATTGGTTTCCATTTCTTCTTTAATGGCTTTCTTCCTTTGTAAGGAAGCTAGTCTTAATGCTTAAGGAATTGGATTCTCTTCCTATTTTAATCGCTTAAATGGAATGATTGAAAGCTAGTCTTAATCCTTAAGGAATTGGTTTGCATTTCTTCTTTAATGGCTTTCTTCCTATGATTGGAAGCTAGTCTTAATACTTAGGAATTGTATTCTCTTTCTCTTTTAATGGCTTAAATGGAATGATTGAAAGCTAGTCTTAATCCTTAAGGAATTGGTTTCCATTTCTTCTTTAATGGCTTTCTTCCTTTGATTGGAAGCTAGTCTTAATGCTTAAGGAATTGGATTCTCTTTCTCTTTTAATGGCTTAAATGGAATGATTGAAAGCTAGTCTTAATCCTTAAGGAATTGGTTTCCATTTCTTCTTTAATGGCTTTCTTCCTTTGATTGGAAGCTAGTCTTAATGCTTAAGGAATTGGATTCTCTTTCTCTTTTAATGGCATAAATGGAATGATTGAAAGCTAGTCTTAATCCTTAAGGAATTGGTTTCCATTTCTTCTTTAATGGCTTTCTTCCTTTGATTGGAAGCTAGTCTTAATGCTTAAGGAATTGGATTCTCTTTCTCTTTTAATGGCTTAAATGGAATGATTGAAAGCTAGTCTTAATCCTTAAGGAATTGGTTTCCATTTCTTCTTTAATGGCTTTCTTCCTTTGATTGGAAGCTAGTCTTAATGCTTAAGGAATTGGATTCTCTTTCTCTTTTAATGGCTTAAATGGAATGATTGAAAGCTAGTCTTAATCCTTAAGGAATTGGTTTCCATTTCTTCTTTAATGGCTTTCTTCCTTTGATTGGAAGCTAGTCTTAATGCTTAAGACGTTGGATTCTCTTTCTCTTTTCATGGCATAAATGGAATGATTGAAAGCTAGTCTTAATCCTTAAGGAATTGGTTTCCATTTCTTCTTTAATGGCTTTCTTCCTTTGATTGGAAGCTAGTCTCAATGCTTAAGGAATTGGATTCTATTTCTAGTCTTATTGGCTTCAGTGGAATGATTGAAAGCTAGTCTTAATCGATAAGGAATTGGATTCTCTTTCTCTTTTAATGGCTTAAATGGAATGATTGAAAGCTAGTCTTAATCCACAGGGAATTGGTTTTCATTTCTTTTTTAATGGCTTTCTTCCTTTGATTGGAAGCTAGTCTTAATGCGTAGGGAATTGGATTCTCTTTCTCTTTTAATGGCTTAAATCGAATGATTGAAAGCTAGTCTTAATCCTTAAAGAATTGGTTTCCATTTCTTCTTCAATGGCTTTCTTCCTTTGATTGGAAGCTAGTCTTAATGCTTAAGGAATTGGATTCTCTTTCTCTTTTAATGGCATAAATGGAATGATTGAAAGCTAGTCTTAATCCTTAAGGAATTGGTTTCCATTTCTTCTTTAATGGCTTTCTTCCTTTGATTGGAAGCTAGTCTTAATGCTTAAGGAATTGGATTCTCTTTCTCTTTTAATGGCTTAATTGGAATGATTGAAAGCAGGTCTTAATCCACAGGGAATTGGTTTTCATTTCTTTTTTAATGGCTTTCTTCCTTTGATTGGAAGCTAGTCTTAATGCTTAAGGAATTGGATTCTCTTTCTCTTTTAATGGCTTAAATGGAATGATTGAAAGCTAGTCTTAATCCTTAAGGAATTGGTTTCCATTTCTTCTTCAATGGCTTTCTTCCTTTGATTGGAAGCTTGTCTTAATGCTTAAGGAATAGGATTCTCTTTCTCTTTTAATGGCATAAATGGAATGATTGAAAGCTAGTCTTAATCCTTAAGGAATTGGTTTCGATTTCTTCTTTAATGGCATGTTCCTTTGATTGGAAGCTAGTCTTAATGCTTAAGGAATTGGATTCTCTTTCTCTTTAGTGGCATAAATGGAATGATTGAAAGCTAGTCTTAATCCTTAAGGAATTGGTTTCCATTTCTTCTTTAATGGCTTTCTTCCTTTGAAGGGAAGGTAGTCTCAATGCTTAAGGAATCGGATTCTACTTCAAGTCTTGTTGGCTTCAGTGGAATGATTGAAAGCTAGTCTTAATCCATAAGGAATTGTATTCTTTTTCTTCTTTAATGGCTTAAATGGAATGATTGAAAGCTAGTCTTAATCGTTAAGGAATTGGTTTCCATTTCTTCTTTAATGGCTTTCTTCCTTTGATTGGAAGCTAGTCTTAATGCTTAAGGAATTGTATTCTCTTTCTCTTTTAATGGCTTAAATGGAATGATTGAAAGCTAGTCTTAATCCTTAAGGAATTGGTTTCCATTTCTTTTTTAATGGCTTTCTTCCTTTGATTGGAAGCTAGTCTTAATGCTTAAGGAATTGGATTCTCTTTCTCTTTTAATGGCTTAAATGGAATGATTGAAAGCTAGTCTTAATCCTTAAGGAATTGGTTTCCATTTCTTCTTTAATGGCTTTCTTCCTTTGATTGGAAGCTAGTCTTAATGCTTAAGGAATTGTATTCTTTTACTCTTTTAATGGCTGAAATGGAATGATTGAAAATGCTTAAGGAATTGGATTCTCTTTCTCTTTTAATGGCTTAAATGGAATGATTGAAAGCTAGTCTTAATCCTTAAGGAATTGGTTTCCATTTCTTCTTTAATGGCTTTCTTCCTTTGATTGGAAGCTAGTCTTAATGCTTAAGGAATTGGATTCTCTTTCTCTTTTAATGGCTTAAATGGAATGATTGAAAGCTAGTCTTAATCCTTAAGGAATTGGTTTCCATTTCTTCTTTAATGGCTTTCTTCCTTTGATTGGAAGCTAGTCTTAATGCTTAAGGAATTGATTCTCTTTCACTTTTAGTGGCATAAATGGAATGATTGAAAGCTAGTCTTAATCCTTAAGGAATTGGTTTCCATTTCTTCTTTAATGGCTTTCTTCCTTTGATTGATAGCTAGTCTTAATGCTTAAGGAATTGGATTCTCTTTCTCTTTTAATGGCTTAAATGGAATGATTGAAAGCTAGTCTTAATCCTTAAGGAATTGGTTTCCATTTCTTCTTTAATGGCTTTCTTCCTTTGATTGGAAGCTAGTCTTAATGCTTAAGGAATTGGATTCTCTTTCTCTTTTAATGGCTTAAATGGAATGATTGAAAGCTAGTCTTAATCCTTAAGGAATTGGTTTCATTTCTTCTTTAATGGCTTTCTTCCTTTGATTGGAAGCTAGTCTTAATGCTTAAGGAATTGGATTCTCTTTCTCTTTTAATGGCTTAAATGGAATGATTGAAAGCTAGTCTTAATCCTTAAGGAATTGGTTTCCATTTCTTCTTTAATGGCTTTCTTCCTTTGATTGGAAGCTAGTCTTAATGCATGAGGAATTGGATTCTCTTTCTCTTTTAATGGCTTAAATGGAATGATTGAAAGCTAGTCTTAATCCTTAAGGAATTGGTTTCCATTTCTTCTTTAATGGCTTTCTTCCTTTGATTGGAAGCTAGTCTTAATGCTTAAGGAATTGGATTCTCTTTCTCTTTTAATGGCATAAATGGAATGATTGAAAGCTAGTCTTAATCCTTAAGGAATTGGTTTCCATTTCTTCTTTAATGGCTTTCTTCCTTTGATTGAAGCTAGTCTTAATGCTTAAGGAATTGGATTCTCTTTCTCTTTTAATGGCTTAAATGGAATGATTGAAAGCTAGTCTTAATCCTTAAGGAATTGGTTTCCATTTCTTCTTTAATGGCTTTCTTCCTTTGATTGGAAGCTAGTCTTAATGCTTAAGGAATTGGATTCTCTTTCTCTTTAGTGGCATAAATGGAATGATTGAAAGCTAGTCTTAATCCTTAAGGAATTGGTTTCCATTTCTTCTTTAATGGCTTTCTTCCTTTGATTGGAAGCTAGTCTTAATGCTTAAGGAATTGGATTCTCTTTCTCTTTTAATGGCTTAAATGGAATGATTGAAAGCTAGTCTTAATCCTTAAGGAATTGGTTTCCATTTCTTCTTTAATGGCTTTCTTCCTTTGATTGGAAGCTAGTCTTAATGCTTAAGGAATTGGATTCTCTTTCTCTTTTAATGGCTTAAATGGAATGATTGAAAGCTAGTCTTAATCCTTAAGGAATTGGTTTCCATTTCTTCTTTAATGGCTTTCTTCCTTTGATTGGAAGCTAGTCTTAATGCTTAAGGAATTGGATTCTCTTTCTCTTTTAATGGCTTAAATGGAATGATTGAAAGCTAGTCTTAATCCTTAAGGAATTGGTTTCCATTTCTTCTTTAATGGCTTTCTTCCTTTGATTGGAAGCTAGTCTTAATGCTTAAGGAATTGGATTCTCTTTCTCTTTTAATGGCATAAATGGAATGATTGAAAGCTAGTCTTAATCCTTAAGGAATTGGATTCTCTTTCTCTTTTAATGGCTTAAATGGAATGATTGAAAGCTAGTCTTAATCGGTAAGGAATTGGTTTCCATTTCTTCTTTAATGGCTTTCTTCCTTTGATTGGAAGCTAGTCTTAATGCTTAAGGAATTGGATTCTCTTTCTCTTTTAATGGCTTAAATGGAATGATTGAAAGCTAGTCTTAATCCTTAAGGAATTGGTTTCCATTTCTTCTTTAATGGCTTTCTTCCTTTGATTGGAAGCTAGTCTTAATGCTTAAGGAATTGGATTCTCTTTCTCTTTTAATAGCTTAAATGGAATGATTGAAAGCTAGTCTTAATCGTTAAGGAATTGGTTTCCATTTCTTCTTTAATGGCTTTCTTCCTTTGATTGGAAGCTAGTCTTAATGCTTTAGGAATTGGATTCTCTTTCTCTTTTAATAGCTTAAATGGAATGATTGAAAGCTAGTCCTAATCGTTAAGGAATTGGTTTCCATTTCTTCTTTAATGGCTTTCTTCCTTTGATTGGAAGCTAGTCTTATTGCTAAGGAATTGGATTTCTCTTTCTTTTAATGGCTTAAATGGAATGATTGAAAGCTAGTCTTAATCCTTAAGGAATTGGTTTCCATTTCTTCTTTAATGGCTTTCTTCCTTTGATTGGAAGCTAGTCTTAATGCCTAAGGAATTGGATTTCGTTTCTCTTTTAATGGCTGAAATGGAATGATTGAAAGCTAGTCTTAATCCTTAAGGAATTGGTTTCCATTTCTTCTTTAATGGCTTTCTTCCTTTGATTGGAAGCTAGTCTTAATGCTTAAGGAATTGGATTCTCTTTCTCTTTTAATGGCTTAAATGGAATGATTGAAAGCTAGTCTTAATCCTTAAGGAATTGGTTTCCATTTCTTCTTTAATGGCTTTCTTCCTTTGATTGGAAGCTAGTCTTAGTGCTTAAGGAATTGGATTCTCTTTCTCATTTAATGGCGTAAATGGAATGATTGAAAGCTAGTCTTAATCCTTAAGGAATTGGTTTCCATTTCTTCTTTAATGGCTTTCTTCCTTTGATTGGAAGCTAGTCTTAATGCTTAAGGAATTGTATTCTTTTTCTCTTTTAATGGCTTAAATGGAATGATTGAAAGCTAGTCTTAATCCTTAAGGAATTGGTTTCCATTTCTTCTTTAATGGCTTTCTTCCTTTGATCGGAAGCTAGTCTTAATGCTTAAGGAATTGTATTCTTTTTCTCTTTAATGGCTTAAATGGAATGATTGAAAGCTAGTCTTAATCCTTAAGGAATTGGTTTCCATTTCTTCTTTAATGGTTTTTCTCCTTTGATTGGAAGCTAGTCTTAATGCTTAAGGAATTGTATTCTCTTTATCTTTTTAATGGCTTAAATGGAATGATTGAAAGCTAGTCTTAATCCTTAAGGAATTGGTTTCCATTTCTTCTTTAATGGCTTTCTTCCTTTGATTGGAAGCTAGTCTTAATGCTTAAGGAATTGGATTCTTTCTCTTTTAATGGCTTAAATGGAATGATTGAAAGCTAGTCTTAATCCTTAAGGAATTGGTTTCCTTTTCTTCTTTAATGGCTTTCTTTCTTTGATTGGATGCTAGTCTTAATGCTTAAGAAATTGGATTCTCTTTCTCTTTTAATGGCTTAAATGGAATGATTGAAAGCTAGTCTTAATCCTTAAGGAATTGGTTTCCATTTCTTCTTTAATGGCTTTCTTCCTTTGATTGGAAGCTAGTCTTAATGCTTAAGGAATTGGATTCTCTTTCTCTTTTAATGGCATAAATGGAATGATTGAAAGCTAGTCTAAATGCTACAGGAATTGGTTTTCATTTCTTCTTTAATGGCTTTCTTCCATTGATTGGAAGCTAGTCTTAATGCTTAAGGAATTGGATTCTCTTTCTCTTTTAATGGCTTAAATGGAATGATTGAAAGCTAGTCTTAATCCTTAAGGAATTGGTTTCATTTCTTCTTTAATGGCTTTCTTTCCTTTGATTGGAAGCTAGTCTTAATGCTTAAGGAATTGGATTCTCTTTCTCTTTTAATGGCTTAAATGGAATGATTGAAAGCTAGTCTTAATCCTTAAGAATTGGTTTCCATTTCTTCTTTAATGGCTTTCTTCCTTTGATTGGAAGCTAGTCTTAATGCTTAAGGAATTGGATTCTCTTTCTCTTTTAATGGCTTAAATGGAATGATTGAAAGCTAGTCTTAATCCTTAAGGAATTGGTTTCCATTTCTTCTTTAATGGCTTTCTTCCTTTGATTGGAAGCTAGTCTTAATGCTTAAGAATTGGATTCGCTTTCTCTTTTCATGGCTTAAATGGAATGATTGAAAGCTAGTCTTAATCCTTAAGGAATTGGTTTCGAATTTCTTCTTTAATGGCTTTCTTCCTTTGATTGGAAGCTAGTCTTAATGCTTAAGGAATTGGATTCTCTTTCTCTTTTAATGGCTTAAATGGAATGATTGAAAGCCAGTCTTAATCCTTAAGGAATTGGTTTCCATTTCTTCTTTAATGGCTTTCTTCCTTTGATTGGAAGCTAGTCTTAATGCTTAAGGAATTGTATTCTCTTTCTCTTTAATGGCTTAAATGGAATGATTGAAAGCTAGTCTTAATCCTTAAAGAATTGGTTTCATTTCTTCTTTCATGGCTTTCTTCCTTTGATTGGAAGCTAGACTTAACGCTTAAGGAATTGGTTTCCATTCCTTCTTTAATGGGTTTCTTCCTTGGAATGATTGAAAGCTAGTCTTAATCCATAAGGAATTGATTCTCTTTCTCTTTTAAGGGCTTAAATGGAATGATTGAAAGCTAGTCTTAATCCTTAAGGAATTGGTTTCCATTTCTTCTTTAATGGCTTTCTTCCTTGAATTGGAAGCTAGTCTTAATGCTTAAGGAATTGGATTCTCTTTCTCTACTAATGGCTTAAATGGAATGATTGAAAGCTAGTCTTAATCCTTAAGGAATTGGTTTCCATTTCTTCTTTAATGGCTTTCTTCCTTTGATTGGAAGCTAGTCTTAATGCTTAAGGAATTGGATTCTCTTTCTCTTTTAATGGCTTAAATGGAATGATTGAAAGCTAGTCTTAATCCTTAAGGAATTGGTTTCCATTTCTTCTTTAATGGCTTTCTTCCTTTGATTGGAAGGTAGTCTTAATGCTTAAGGAATTGGATTCTCTTTCTCTTTTAATGGCTTAAATGGAATGATTGAAAGCTAGTCTTAATCTTTAAGGAATTGGTTTCCATTTCTTCTTTAATGGCTTTCTTCCTTTGATTGGAAGCTAGTCTTAATGTTTAAGGAATTGGATTCTCTTTCTCTTTTAATGGCTTAAATGGAATGATTGAAAGCTAGTCTTAATCCTTAAGGAATTGGTTTCCATTTCTTCTTTAATGGCTTTCTTCCTTTGATTGGAAGCTAGTCTTTATGCTTAAGGAATTGGATTCTCTTTCCCTTTTAATTGCTAAAATGGAATGATTGAAAGCTAGTCTTAATCCTTAAGGAATTGGTTTTTGTTTCTTCTCTTTTAATGGCTTTCTTCCTTTCATTGGAAACTAGTCTTAACGCTTAACGAATTAGATTCTACTTTCTCTTCAAATGGAATGATTGAAAGCTAGTCTTAATCCATAAGGAATTGGATTCTCTTTCTCTTTTAATGGCTTAAATGGAATGATTGAAAGCCAGTCTTAATCCTTAAGGAATTGGTTTCCATTTCTTCTTTAATGGCTTTCTTTGATTGGAAGCTAGTCTTAATGCTTAAGGAATTGTATTCTCTTTCTCTTTTAATGGCTTAAATGGAATGATTGAAAGCTAGTCTTAATCCTTAAAGAATTGGTTTCCATTTCTTCTTTAATGGCTTTCTTCCTTTGATTGGAAGCTAGTCTTAATGCTTAAGGAATTGGATTCTCTTTCTCTTTTAATGGCTTAAATGGAATGATTGAAAGCTAGTCTTAATCCTTAAGGAATTGGTTTCCATTTCTTCTTTAATGGCTTTCTTCCTTTGATTGGAAGCTAGTCTTAATGTTGAAGGAATTGGATTCTCTTTTAATTTAATGGCTTAAATTGAATGATTGAAAGCTAGTCTTAATCCTTAAGGAATTGGTTTCCATTTCTTCTTTAATGGCTTTCTTCCTTTGATTGGAAGCTTGTCTTAATGCTTAAGGAATTGTATTCTCTTTCTCTTTTAATGGCTTAAATGGAATGATTGAAAGCTAGTCTTAATCCTTAAGGAATTGGTTTCCACTTCTTCTTTAATGGCTTTCTTCCTTTGATTGGAAGCTAGTCTTAATGCTTAAGGAATTGTATTCTCTTTCTCTTTTAAGAGCTTAAATGGAATGATTGAAAGCTAGTCTTAATCCGTAGGGAATTGGTTCCCATTTCTTCTTCAATGGCTTTCTTCCTTTGATTGGAAGCTAGTCTTAATGCTTAAGGAATTGGATTCTCTTTCTCTTTTAATGGCATAAATGGAATGATTGAAAGCTAGTCTTAATCCTGAGAGAATTGGTTTCCATTTCTTCTTTAATGGCTTTCCTTTGATTGGAAGCTAGTCTTAATGCTTAAGGAATTGGATTCTCTTTCTTTTAATTGGCTAATGGAATGATTGATAGCTTAGTCTTAATCCCATGGGAATTGGTTTCATTTCTTCTTTAATGGCTTTCTTCCTTGATTGGAAGCAAGTCTTAACCCTTAAGGAATTGGGTACTCTTTATTCTTTTAATGGCATAAATGGAATGATTGAAAGCTAGTCTTAATCCTTAAGGAATTGGTTTCCATTTCTTCTTTAATGGCTTTCTTCCTTTGATTGGAAGCTAGTCTTAATGCTTAAGGAATTGGATTCTCTTTCTCTTTTAATGGCTTAAATGGAATGATTGAAAGCTAGTCTTAATCCTTAAGGAATTGGTTTCCATTTCTTCTTTAATGGCTTTCTTCCTTTGATTGGAAGCTAGTCTTAATGCTTAAGGAATTGGATTCTGTTTCTCGTCTTATTGGCTTCAGTGGAAAGATTGAAAGCTAGTCTTAATCCATAAGGAATTGGATTCTCTTTCTCTTTTAATGGCTTAAATGGAATGATTGAAAGCTAGTCTTAATCCTTAAAGAATTGGTTTCCATTTCTTCTTTAATGGCTTTCTTCCTTTGATTGGAAGCTAGTCTTAATGCTTAACGAATTGGATTCTCTTCCTCTTTTAATGGCTTAAATGGAATGATTGAAAGTCAGTCTTAATCCTTAAGGAATTGGTTTGCATTTCTTCTTTAATGGCTTTCTTCCTTTGATTGGAAGCTAGTCTTAATGCTTAAGGAATTGGATTCTCTTTCTCTTATAATGGCTTAAATGGAATGATTGAAAGCTAGTCTTAATCCTTAAGGAATTGGTTTCCATTTCTTCTTTAATGGCTTTCTTCCTTTGATTGGAAGCTAGTCTTAATGCTTAAGGAATTGGATTCTCTTTCTCTTTTAATGGCTTAAATGGAATGATTGAAAGCTAGTCTTAATCCTTAAGGAATTGGTTTCCATTTCTTCTTTAATGGCTTTCTTCCTTTGATTAGAAGCTAGTCTTAATGCTTAAGGAATTGGATTCTCTTTCTCTTTTAATGGCTTAAATGGAATGATTGAAAGCTAGTCTTAATCCTTAAAGAATTGGTTTCGATTTCTTCTTTAATGGCTTTCTTCCTTTGATTGGAAGCTAGTCTTAATGTCTAAGGAATTCGATTCCCTTTCTCATTTAATGGCTGACATGGAATGATTGATAGCTAGTCTTAATCCTTAAGGAATTGGTTTCCATTTCTTCTTTAACGGCTTTCTTCCTTTGATTGGAAGCTAGTCTTAATGAGCAAGGAATTGGATTCACTTTCTCTTTTAATAGCATAAATGGAATGATTGAAAGCTAGTCTTAATCCTTCAGGAATTGGTTTCCATTTCTTCTTTAATGGCTTTCTTCCTTGGATTGGAAGCTAGTCTTAATGCTTAAGGAATTGGATTCCCTTTCTCTTTTAATGGCTTAAATGGAATGATTGAAAGCTAGTCTTAATCCTTAAGGAATTGGTTTCCATTTCTTCTTTAATGGCTTTCTTCCTTTGATTGGAAGCTAGTCTTAATGCTTAAGGAATTGTATTCTCTTTCTCTTTTAATGGCTTAAATGGAATGATTGAAAGCTAGTCTTAATGCTTAAGGAATTGGTTTCCATTTCTTCCTTAATGGCTTTCCTCCTTTGATTGGAAGCTAGTCTTAATGCTTAAGGAATTGGATTCTCTTTCTCTTTTAATGGCTGAAATGGAATGATTGAAAGCTAGTCTTAATCCTTAAGGAATTGGTTTCCATTTCTTCTTTAATGGCTTTCTTCCTTTGATTGGAAGTTAGTCTTAATGCTTAAGGAATTGTATTCTCTTTCTTTTTTAATGGCTTAAATGGAATGATTGAAAGCTAGTCTTAATCCTTATGGAATTGGTTTCATTTTCTTAATGGCTTTTCCTTGATTGGGCCATCTTAATCCTAATGATTGATGCTCTTTTCTTTAATGGCTTAAATGGAATGATTGAAAGCTAGTCTTAATCTTAAGGAATTGGTTTCATTTCTTCTTTAATGGCTTTCTTCCTTTGATTGAAGCTAGTCTTAATGCTTAAGGAATTGATTCTCTTTCTCTTTTAATGGCTTAAATGGAATGATTGAAAGCTAGTCTTAATCCCAATGAATTGGTTTCATTTCTTCTTAATGGCTTTCCTTTGATTGGAAGCTAGTCTTAATGCTTAAGGAATTGGATTCTCTTTCTTCTTTAATGGCTTAAATGGAATGATTGAAAGCTAGTCTTTAATCCCAAGGAATTGGTTTCATTTCTTCTTTAATGGCTTTCTTCCTTTGATTGGAAGCTAGTCTTAATGCTTAAGGAATTGGATTCTCTTTCTTTTAATGGCTTAAATGGAATGATTGAAAGCTAGTCTTAATCCTTAAGGAATTGGTTTCATTTCTTCTTTAATGGCTTTCTTCCTTGATTGGAAGCTTAGTCTTAATGCTTAAGGAATTGGATTCTTCTTTTCTTTAATGGCTTAAATGGAATGATTGAAAGCTAGTCTTAATCCTTAAGGAATTGGTTTCCATTTCTTCTTTAATGGCTTTCTTCCTTTGATTGGAAGCTAGTCTTAATGCTTAAGGAATTGGATTCTCTTTCTCTTTTAATGGCTTAAATGGAATGATTGAAAGCTAGTCTTAATCCTTAAGGAATTGGTTTCCATTTCTTCTTTAATGGCTTTCTTCCTTTGATTGGAAGCTAGTCTTAATGCTTAAGGAATTGTATTCTTTCTCTCTGTTAATGGCTTCAGTGGAATGATTGAAAGCCAGTCTTAATCTTTAAGGAATTGGTTTCCATTTCTTCTTTAATGGCTTTCTTCCTTTGATTGGAAGCTAGTCTTAATGCTTAAGGAATTGTATTCTCTTTCTCTTTTAATGGCTTAAATGGAATGATTGAAAGCTAGTCTTAATCCTTAAAGAATTGGTTTCCATTTCTTCTTTAATGGCTTTCTTCCTTTGATTGGAAGCTAGTCTTGCTTAAGGAATTGGATTCTCTTTATCTTTTAATGGCTTAAATGGAATGATTGAAAGCCAGCCTTAATCCTTAAGGAATTGGTTTCCATTTCTTCTAATGGCTTTCTTCCTTTGATTGGAAGCTAGTCTTAATGCTTAAGGAATTGTATTCTCTTTCTCTTTTAATGGCTTAAATGGAATGATTGAAAGCTAGTCTTAATCCTTAAGGAATTGGTTTCCATTTCTTCTTTAATGGCTTTCTTCCTTTGATTGGAAGCTAGTCTTAATGCTTAAGGAATTGGATTCTCTTTCTCTTTTAATGGCTTAAATGGAATGATTGAAAGCTAGTCTTAATCCATAAGGAATTGGTTTCCATTTCTTCTTTAATGGCTTTCTTCCTTTGATTGGAAGCTAGTCTTAAGGCTTAAGGAATTGGACTCTCTTTCTTTAATGGCTTAAATGGAATGATTGAAAGCTAGTCTTAATCTTAAGGAATTGGTTTCCATTTCTTCTTAATGGCTTTCTTCCTTTGATTGGAAGCTAGTCTTAATGTTTAAGGAATTCGATTCTCTTTCTCTTTTAATGGCTTAAATGGAATGATTGAAAGCTAGTCTTAATCCTTAAGGAATTGGTTTCCATTTCTTCTTTCATTGGATTCTTCCTTGACATTGGAAGCTAAGTCTTAATGCTTAAGGACCATTGGATTTCTCTTACTTCTTTAATGGCATAAATGGAATGATTGGAAAGCTAGTCTTTAATCCTGGCAGAATTGGTTTCATTTCTTTTCTCTTTAATGGCTTTCTTCCTTTGATTGGAAGCTAGGTCTTAATGCTTAAGGAATTAGGGGATTCTCTTTCTCTTTTTAATGGCTTAAATGGAATGATTGAAAGCTAGTCTTAATCCTTAAAGAGAATTGGTTTCATTTCTTCTTTACATGGCTTTCTTCCTTTGATTGGAAGCAGTTAGTCTTAATGCTTAAGCGAATTGGATTCTCTTTATCTTTAATGGCATAAATGGAATGATTGAAAGCCTAGTCTTAATCCTTGAAGGCGAAATTGGTTCTTCCATTTCTTCTTTAAT
>CM062529.1:39903631-39946698 GCA_031439595.1 Pterocarpus santalinus | reverse complement strand
ATTGGTTTCCATTTCTTCTTTAATGGCTTTCTTCCTTTGATTGGAAGCTAGTCTTAATGCTTAAGGAATTGGATTCTCTTTCTCTTTTAATGGCTTAAATGGAATGATTGAAAGCTAGTCTTAATCCTTAAGGAATTGGTTTCCATTTCTTCTTTAATGGCTTTCTTCCTTTGATTGGAAGCTAGTCTTAATGCTTAAGGAATTGGATTCTCTTTCTCTTTTAATGGCTTAAATGGAATGATTGAAAGCTAGTCTTAATCCTTAAGGAATTGGTTTCCATTTCTTCTTTAATGGCTTTCTTCCTTTGATTGGAAGCTAGTCTTAATGCTTAAGGAATTGGATTCTCTTTCTCTTTTAATGGCTTAAATGGAATGATTGAAAGCTAGTGTTAATCCTTAAGGAATTGGTATTGATTTCTTCTTTAATGGCTCTCTTCATTTGATTGGAAGCTAGTCCTAATGCTTAAGGAATTGGATTCTCATTTCTTCTTTATTGGCTTCAGTGGAATGATTGAAAGCTAGTCTTAATCCATAACCAATTGGATTCTCTTCCTCTTTTAGTGGCTTAAATGGAATGATTGAAAGCCAGTCTTAATCCTTAAGGAATTGGTTTCCATTTCTTCTTTAATGGCTTTCTTCCTTTGATTGGAAGCTAGTCTTAATGCTTAAGGAATTGGATTCTCTTTCTCTTTTAATGGCTTAAATGGAATGATTGAAAGCTAGTCTTAATCCTTAAGGAATTGGTTTCCATTTCTTCTTTAATGGCTTTCTTCCTTTGATTGGAAGCTAGTCTTAATGCTTAAGGAATTGGATTCTCTTTCTCTTTTAATGGCTTAAATGGAATGATTGAAAGCTAGTCTTAATCCTTAAGGAATTGGTTTCATTTCTTCTTTAATGGCTTTCTTCCTTTGGTTGGAAGCTAGTCTTAATGCTGAAGGAATTGTATTCTTTTTCTTCTTTAATGGCTTAAATGGTATGATTGAAAGCTAGTCGTAATCGTTAAGGAATTGGTTTCCATTTCTTCTTTAATGGCTTAAATGGAATGATTGAAAGCTAGTCTTAATGCTTAAGGAATTGGTTTCTTTCTTCTTTAATGGCTTAAATGGAATGATTGGAAGCTAGTCTTAATGCTTAAGAATTGGATTCTCTTTCTTTAATGGCTTTTTCCTTTGATTGGAAGCTAGTCTTAATTCTTAATGAATTTGATTCTCTTTGTCTTTTAATGGCTTAAATGGAAAGATTGAAAGCTAGTCTTAATCCTTAAGGAATTGGTTTCCATTTCTTCTTTAATGGCTTTCTTCCTTTGATTGGAAGCTAGTCTTAATGCTTAAGGAATTGGATTCTCTTTCTCTTTTAATAGCTTAAATGGAATGATTGAAAGCTAGTCTTAATCCTTAAGGAATTGGTTTCCATTTCTTCTTTAATGGCTTCTTTCCTTTGATTGGAAGCTAGTCTTAATCCTTAAGGAATTGGTTTCCATTTCTTCTTTAATGGCTTTAAATGGAATGATTGAAAGCTAGTCTTAATCCATAAGGAATTGGATTCTCTTTCTCTTTTAATGGCTTAAATGGAATGATTGAAAGCTAGTCTTAATCCTTAAGGAATTGGTTTCCATTTCTTCTTTAATGGCTTTCTTCCTTTGATTGGAAGCTAGTCTTAATGCTTAAGGAATTGGATTCTCTTTCTCTTTTAATGGCTTAAATGGAATGATTGAAAGCTAGTCTTAATCCTTAAGGAATTGGTTTCCATTTCTTCTTTAATGGCGTTCTTCCTTTGATTGGAAGCTAGTCTTAATGCTTAAGGAATTGGATTCTCTTTCTTCTTTAATGGCTTAAATTGAATGATTGAAAGCTAGTCTTAATCCATAAGGAATTGGATTCTCTTTCTCTTTTAATGGCATAAATGGAATGATTGAAAGCTAGTCTTAATCCTTAAGGAATTGGTTTCATTTCTTCTTTAATGGCTTTCTTCCTTTGATTGGAAGCTAGTCTTAATGCTTAGGAATTGGATTCTCTTTCTCTTTTAATGGCTTAAATGGAATGATTGAAAGCTAGTCTTAATGCTTAAAGAATTGGTTTCCATTTCTTCTTTAATGGCTTTCTTCCTTTGATTGGAAGCTAGTCTTAATGCTTAAGGAATTGGATTCTCTTTCTCTTTTAATGGCTTAAATGGAATGATTGAAAGCTAGTCTTAATCCTTAAGGAATTGGTTTCCATTTCTTCTTTAATGGCTTTCTTCCTTTGATTGGAAGCTAGTCTTAATGCTTAACGAATTAGATTCTCTTTCTCTTTTTATGGCTTAAATGGAATGATTGAAAGCTAGTCTTAATCCGTTAGGAATTGGTTTCCATTTCTTCTGTAATGGCTTTCTTCCTTTGATTGGAAGCTAGTCTTAATGCTTAAGGAATTGGATTCTCTTTCTCTTTTAATGGCTTAAATGGAATGATTGAAAGCTAGTCTTAATCCTTAAGGAATTGGTTCCATTTCTTCTTTAATGGCTTTCTTCCTTTGATTGGAAGCTAGTCTTAATGCTTAAGGAATTGGATTCTCTTTCTCTTTTAATGGCTTAAATGGAATGATTGAAAGCTAGTCTTAATCCTTAAGGAATTGGATTCTCTTTCTCTTTAATGGCTTAAATGGAATGATTGAAGCTAGTCTTAATCCTTAAGGAATTGGTTACCATTTCTTCTTTAATGGCTTTCTTCCTTTGATTGAAAGCTAGTCTTAATGCTTAAGGAATTGGATTCTCGTTCTCTTTTAATGGCTTAAATGGAATGATTGAAAGCTAGTCTTAATCCTTAAGGAATTGGTTTCCATTTCTTCTTTAATGGCTTTCTTCCTTTGATTGGAAGCTAGTCTTAATGCTTAAGGAATTGGATTCTCTTTCTCTTTTAATGGCTTAAATGGAATGATTGAAAGCTAGTCTTAATCCTTAAGGAATTGGTTTCCATTTCTTCTTTAATGGCTTTCTTCCTTTGATTGGAAACTAGTCTTAATGCTTAACGAATTAGATTCTCTTTCTATTTTAATGGCTTAAATGGAATGATTGAAACTAGTCTTAATCCTTAAGGAATTGGTTTCCATTTCTTCTTTAATGGCTTTCTTCCTTTGATTGGAAGCTAGTCTTAATGCGTAAGGAATTGGATTCTCATTTCTTCTTTTAATGGGTTAAATGGAATGATTGGAAGCTAGTCTTAATGCTTAAGGAATTGTATTCTCTTTCTCTTTTAATGGCTTAAATGGAATGATTGAAAGCTAGTCTTAATCCTTAAGGAATTGGTTTCCATTTCTTCTTTAATGGCTTTCTTCCTTTGATTGGAAGCTAGTCTTAATGCTTAAGGATTGGATTTCTTTCTCTTTTAATGGCTTAAATGGATTGATTGAAAGCTAGTCTTAAGCCTTAGGAATTGGTTTCCATTTCTTCTTTAATGGCTTCTTCCTTTGATTGGAAGCTAGTCTTAATGCTAAGGAATTGGATTCTCTTTCTCCTTTAATGGCTTAAATGGAATGATTGAAAGCTAGTCTTAATCCTTAAGGAATTGGTTTCCATTTCTTCTTTAATGGCTTTCTTCCTTTGATTGGAAGCTAGTCTTAGTGCTTAAGGAATTGGATTCTCTTTCTCATTTAATGGCGTAAATGGAATGATTGAAAGCTAGTCTTAATCCTTAAGGAATTCGTTTCCATTTCTTCTTTAATGGCTTTCTTCCTTTGATTGGAAGCTAGTCTTAATGCTTAAGGAATTGGATTCTCTCTCTCTTTTAATGGCTTGAATGTAATGATTGAAAGCTAGTCTTAATCCTTAAGGAATTGGTTTCCATTTCTTCTTTAATGACTTTCTTCCTTTGATTGGAAGCTAGTCTTATTGCTTAAGGAATTGAATTCTCTTTCTCTTTTAACGGCTTAAATGGAATGATCGAAAGCTAGTCTTAATGCTTAAGGAATTGGTTTCCATTTCTTCTTTAATGGCTTTTCTCCTTTGATTGGAAGCTAGTCTTAATGCTGAAAGAATTGTATTCTCTTTCTCTTTTAATGGCTTAAATGGAATGATTGAAAGCTAGTCGTAATCTTTAAGGAATTGGTTTGCATTTCTTCTTTAATGGCTTTCCTTTGATTGGAAGCTAGTCTTAGTGCTTAAGGAATTGGATTCTCTTTCTCATTTAATGGCGAAAATGGAATGATTGAAAGCTAGTCTTAATCCTTAAGGAATTGGTTTCTATTTCTTCTTTAATAATGGCTTCCTTTGATTGGAGCTAGTCTTAATCCTTAAGAATTGGATTCTCTTCTTCTTAAATGGCTTGGAATGATTGAAAGCTAGTCTTAGTCCATAAGGAATTCGATTCTCTTTCTCTTTTAATGGCTTAAATGGAATGATTGAAAGCTAGTCTTAATCCTTAAGCAATTGCTTTCCATTTCTTCTTTAATGGCTTTCTTCCTTTGATTGGAAGCTAGTCTTAATGCTAAAGGAATTGGATTCCCCTTCTCTTTTAATGGCTTAAATGGAATGATTGAAAGCTAGTCTTAATCCTTAAGAAGATGGTTTCCATTTCTTCTTTAATGGCTTCCTTCCTTTGATTGAAAGCTAGTCTTAATGCTAAGGAATTGGATTCCATTTCTTCTTTTAATGGCTTCTTGGAATGATTGAAGCTAGTCTTAATGCTTAAGGAATTGGATTCTCTTTCTCTTTTAATGGCTTAAATGGAATGATTGAAAGCTAGTCTTAATCCTTAAGGAATTGGTTTCCATTTCTTCTTTAATGGCTTTCTTCCTTTGATTGGAAGCTAGTCTTAATGCTTAAGGAATTGTATTCTCTTTCTCTTTTAATGGCTTAAATGGAATGATTGAAAGCTAGTCTTAATCCTTAAGGAATTGGTTTCCATTCTTCTTTAATGGCTGTCTTCCTTTGATTGGAAGCTAGTCTTAATGCTAAAGGAATTGTATTCTCTTTCTCTTTTAATGGTTTAAATGGAATGATTGAAAGCTAGTCTTAATCCTTAAGGAATTGGTTTCCATTTCTTCTTTAATGGCTTTCTTCCTATGATTGGAAGCTAGTCTTAATGCTTAAGGAATTGTATTCTCTTTCTCTTTTAATGGCTTAAATGGAATGATTGGAAGCTAGTCTTAATCCTTAAGGAATTGGTTTCCATTTCTTCTTTAATAGCTTCTTACCTTTGATTAGAAGCTAGTCTTAATGCTTGAGGAATTGGATTCTCTTTCTCTTTTAATGGCTTAAATGGAATGATTGAAAGCTAGTCTTAATCCTTAAGGAATTAGTTTCCATTTCTCTTTTAATGGCTTAAATGGAATGATTGGAAGATAGTCTTAATCCTTAAGGAATTGGATTCCATTTCTTCTTTAATGGCTTTCTTCCTTTGATTGGAAGCTAGTCTTAATGCTTAAGGAATTGGATTCTCTTTCTCTTTTAATGGCTTAAATGGAATGATTGAAAGCTAGTCTTAATCCTTAAGGAATTGGTTTCCATTTCTTCTTTAATGGCTTTCTTCCTTTGATTGGAAGCTAGTCTTAATGCTTAAGGAATTGGATTCTCTTTCTCTTTTAATGGCTTAAATGGAATGATTGAAAGCTAGTCTTAATCCTTAAGGAATTGGTTTCCATTTCTTCTTTAATGGCTTTCTTCCTTTGATTGGAAGCTAGTCTTAATGTCTAAGGAATTCGATTCCCTTTCTCTTTTAATGGCTGACATGGAATGATTGATAGCTAGTCTTAATCCTAAGGAATTGGTTCCATTTCTTCTTTAATGGCTTTCTTCCTTTGATTGAAAGGTAGTCTTAATCCATAAGGAATTGGATTCTCTCTCTTTTAATGGCGTAAAAATGGAATGATTGAAAGCTAGTCGTAATCCTTAAGTAATTGGTTTCCATTTCTTCTTTAACGACTTTCTTCCTTTGATTGGAAGCTAGTCCTAATCCATAAGGAATTGGATTCTCTTTCTCTTTTAATGGCATAAATGGAATGATTGAAAGCTAGTCTTAATCCTTAAGGAATTGGTTTCCATTTCTTCTTTAATGGCTTTCTTCCTTTGATTGGAAGCTAGTCTTAATGCTTAAGGAATTGGATTCTCTTTCTTCTTAATGGCTTAAATGGAATGATTGAAGCTAGTCTTAATCCTTAAGGAATTGGATTCTCTTTCTCTTTAATGGCTTAAATGGAATGATTGAAGCTAGTCTTAATCCTTAAGGAATTGGTTTCCATTTCTTCTTTAATGGCTTTCTTCCTTTGATTGAAGCTAGTCTTAATGCTTAGGAATTGGATTCTCTTTCTCTTTAATGGCTTAAATGGAATGATTGAAAGCTAGTCTTAATCCCTTAGGAATTGGCTTCCATTTCTTCTTTAATGGCTTTCTTCCTTTGATTGGAAGCTAGTCTTAATGCTTAAAGCATTGGATTCTCTTTCTCTTTTAATGGCTTAAATGGAATGATTGAAAGCTAGTCTTAATCCTTAAGGAATTGGTTTCCATTTCTTCTTTAATGGGTTTCTTTCTTTGATTGGAAGCTAGTCTTAATGCTTAAGGAGTTGGATTCTCTCTCTTTTAATGGCTTAAATGGAATGATTGAAAGCTAGTCTTAATCTTAAGGAATTGGTTTCCATTTCTTTCTTAATGGCTTTCTTCCTTTGATTGGAAGCTAGTCTTAATGCTTAAGAATTGGATTCTATTTCTTTTAATGGCTTAAATGGAATGATTGAAAGCTAGTCTTAATCCTAAGAATTAGATTCTCTTTCTCTTTTAATGGCTTAAATGGAATGATTGAAAGCTAGTCTTAATCCTTATGGAATTGGTTTCCATTTCTTCTTTAATGGCTTTCTTCCTTTGATTGGAAGCTAGTCTTAATGCTTAAGGAATTGGATTCTCTTTCTCTTAATGGCTTAAATGGAATGATTGAAAGCTAGTCTTAATCCTTAAGGAATTGGTTTCCATTCTTTAATGGCTTTCTTCCTTTGATTGGAAGCTAGTCTTAATGCTAAGGAATTGGATTCTCTTTCTTTTTAATGGCTTAAATGGAATGATTGAAGCTAGTCTTAATCCTTAGGAATGGATTCTCATTTCTCTTTTAATGGCTTAAATGGAATGATTGAAAGCTAGTCTTAATCCTTAGGAATTGGTTTCTCATTCTTCTTTAATGGCTTAAATGGAATGATTGAAGCTAGTCTTAATCTTAAGGAATTGGATTCTCATTTCTCTTTTAATGGCTTAAATCCTTTGATTGGAAGCTAGTCTTAATGCTTACGGCACTGGATTCTCTTTCTCTTTTAATGGCTTAAATGGAATGATTGAAAGCTAGTCTTAATCCTTATGGAATTGGTTTCCATTTATTCTTTAATGGCATTCTTCCTTTGATTGGAAGCTAGTCTTAATGCTTAAGGCATTGGATTCTCTTTCTCTTTTAATGGCTTAAATGGAAAGATTGAAAGCTAGTCTTAATCCCTTAGGAATTGGCTTCCATTTCTTCTTTAATGGCTTTCTTCCTTTGATTGGAAGCTAGTCTTAATGCTTAAGGCACTGGATTCTCTTTCTCTTTTAATGGCTTAAATGGAATGATTGAAAGCTAGTCTTAATCCTTATGGAATTGGTTTCCATTTCTTCTTTAATGGCTTTCTTCCTTTGATTGGAAGCTAGTCTTAATGCTTACGGCACTGGATTCTCTTTCTCTTTTAATGGCTTAAATGGAATGATTGAAAGCTAGTCTTAATCCTTATGGAATTGGTTTCCATTTATTCTTTAATGGCATAAATGGAATGATGGAAGCTAGTCTTAATGCTTAAGAATTGGTTTCCATTTCTTCTTAATGGCTTTCTTGGAATGATTGGAAGCTAGTCTTAATCCATAAGGAATTGGATTCTCTTACTCTTTTAATGGCTTAAATGGAATGATTGAAAGCTAGTCTTAATCCTTAAGGAATTGGTTTCCATTTCTTCTTTAATGGCTTCCTTTGATTGGAAGAAGCTAGTCTTAAATGCTTAAGGAATTGGATTCTTTCTCTTTTAATGGCATAAATGGAATGATTGGAAGCTAGTCTTAATCCACAAGGAATTGGATTCTCTTTCTCTTTTAATGGCTTTAATTCCTTTGATTGAAAGCTAGTCTTAATCCTTAAGAATTGATTCCATTTCTTCTTTAATGGCTTCTTCCTTTGATTGAAAGCTAGTCTTAATGCTTAAGGAATTAGATTCTCTTTCTCTTTTAATGGCTTAAATGGAATGATTGAAAGCTAGTCTTAATCCTTGAGGAATTGGTTTCCATTTCTTCTTTCATGGCTTCTTCCTTTGATTGGAAGCTAGTCTTAATGCTTAAGGAATTGGATTCTCTTTCTCTTTTAATGGCTTAAATGGAATGATTGAAAGCTAGTCTTAATCCTTAAGGAATTGGTTCCATTTCTTCTTTAATGGCTTTCTTCCTTTGATTGGAAGCTAGTCTTAATGCTTAAGGAATTGGAAACTCTTTCTCTTTTAATGGCTTAAAAGGAATGATTGAAAGCTAGTCTTAATCCTTAAGCAATTGGTTTGCATTTCTTCTTTAATGGCTTTCTTCCTTTGATTGGAAGCTAGTCTTAATGCTTAAGGAATTGGATTCTCTTTCTCTTTTAGTGGCTTAATTCGAATGATTGAAAGCAAGTCTTAATCCATAAGGAATTGGATTCCATTTCTTCTTTAAGGGCTTTCTTCCTTTGATTGGAAGCTAGTCTTAATGCTTAAGGAATTGGATTCTCTCTCTTTTAATGGCTTAAATGGAATGATTTGAAAGCTAGTCTTAATCTTAAGGAATTGGTTTCTCTTTCTCTTTTAATGGCTTAAATGGAATTTTTGAAAGCTAGTCTTAATCCTTAAGTAATTGGTTTCCATTTATTCTTTAATGGCTTTCTTCTTTTGATTGGAAGCTAGTCCTAATGCTTGAGGAATTAGATTCTCCTTCTCTTTTAATGGCTTAAATGGAATGATTGAAAGCTAGTCTTAATCCTCAAGGATTGGTTTCCATTTCTTCTTTAATGGCTTTCTTCCTTTGATTGGAAGCTAGTCTTAAGGCTTATGGAATTGGATTCTTTTTCTCTTTTAATGGCTTAAATGGAATGATTGAAAGCTAGTCTTAATCTGTAAGGAATTGGTTTCCATTTCTTCTTTAATGGCTTTCTTCCCTTGATTGAAAGCTAGTCTTAGTGCTTAAGGAATTGGATTCTCTTTCTCTTTTAATGGCTTAAATGGAATGATTGAAAGCTAGTCTTAATCCGTCAGGAATTGGTTTCCATTTATTCTTTAATGGCTTTCTTCCTTTGATTGGAAGCTAGTCTTAATGCTTAGGGAATTGGATTCTCTTTCTCTTTTAATGGCTTAAATGGAATGATTGAAAGCTAGTCTTAATCATTGAGGAATTGGTTTCATTTCTCTTTTAATGGCTTTCTTCCTTTGATTGGAAGCTAGTCTTAATGCTTAGGAATTGGATTCTCTTTCTTCTTTAATGGCTTAAATGGAATGATTGAAAGCTAGTCTTAATCCTTAAGAATTGGATTCCATTTCTTCTTTAATGGCTTTCTTCCTTTGATTTGAAGCTAGTCTTAATGCTTAAGGAATTGGATTCTCTTTCTCTTTTATTGGCTTAAATGTAATGATTGAAAGCTTGTCTTCATCCTTAAGGAATTGGTTTCCATTTCTTCTTTAATGGCTTTCTTCCTTTGATTTGAAGCTAGTCTTAATGCTTAAGGAATTGGATTCTCTTTCTCTTTTAATGGCTTAAATGGAATGATTGAAAGCTAGTCTTAATCCTTAAGGAATTGGTTTCCATTTCTTCTTTAATGGCTTTCTTCCTTTGTTTGGAAGCTAGTCTTACTGCTTAAGGAATTGATTCTCTTTTCTCTTTTAATGGCTTAAATGGAATGATTGAAAGCTAGTCTTAATCCTTAAGGAATTGGTTTCCACTTCTTCTTTTAATGGCTTCTTCCTTTGATTGGAAGCTAGTCTTAATGCTTAGGAATTAGATTCCGTTTCTCTTTTAATGGCTGAAATGGAATGATTGAAAGCTAGTCTTAATCCTTAAGGGATGGATTCTCTTTCTCTTTTAATGGCTTAAATGGAATGATTGAAAGCTAGTCTTAATCCTTAAGGAATTGGTTTCCATTTCTTCTTTAATGGCTTTCTTCCTTTGATTGGAAGCTAGTCTTAATGCTAAGCGAATTGCATTCCCGTTCTCTTTTAATGGCTTAAATGGAATGATTGAAAGCTAGTCTTAATCCTTAAGGAATTGGTTTCCATTTCTTCTTTAATGGCTTCTTTCCTTTGATTGGAAGCTAGTCTTAATGCTTAAGGAATTGGATTCTCTTTCTCTTTTAATGGCTTCAATGGAATGATTGAAAGCTAGTCTTAATCCTTAAGGAATTGGTTTCATTTCTTCTTTAATGGCTTTCTTCCTTTGATTGGAAGCTAGTCTTAATGCTTAAAGAATTGGATTCTTTTAATGGCTTAAATGGAATGATTGAAAGCTAGTCTTAATCCTTAAGGAATTGGTTTCCATTTCTTCTTTAATGGCTTTCTTCCTTTGATTGGAAGCTAGTCTTAATGCTTAAGGAATTGGATTCTCTTTCTTCTTAATGGCTTAAATGGAATGATTGAGCTAGTCTTAATCCATAAGGAATTGGATTCTCATTCTCTTTCAATGGCCTAAATGGAATGATTGAAAGCTAGTCTTAATCCTTAAGGAATTGGTTTCATTTCTTTTAATGGCTTTCTTGGAATGATTGAAAGCTAGTCTTAATGCTTAAGGAATTGGATTCTCTTTCTCTTTTAATTGCTTAAATGGAATGATTGAAAGCTAGTCTTAATCCTTCAGGAATTGGTTTCCATTTTTCTCACATGGCTTTCTTCCTTTGATTGGAAGGTAGTCTTAATGCTTGAGGAATTGGATGCTCTTCCTCTTTTAATGGCTTAAATGGAATGATTGAAAGCTAGTCTTAATCCTTAAGGAATTGGTTTCCATTTCTTCTTTAATGGCTTTCTTCCTTTGATTGGAAGCTAGTCTTAATGCTTAAGGAATTGGATTCTCTTCCTCTTTTAGTGGCTTAAATGGAATGATTCAAAGCCAGTCTTAATCCTTAAGGAATTGGTTTCCATTTCTTCTTTAACGGCTTTCTTCCTTTGATTGGAAGCTAGTCTTAATGCTTAAGGAATTGGATTCTCTTTCTCTTTTAATGGCTTAAATGGAATGATTGAAAGCTAGTCTTAATCCTTAAGGAATTGGTTTCATTTCTTCTTTAATGGCTTTCTTCCTTTGGTTGGAAGCTAGTCTTAATGCTGAAGGAATTGTATTCTTTTTCTTCTTTAATGGCTTGGAATTTGATTGAAAGCTAGTCTTAATCCATAAGGAATTGGATTCTCTTTCTCTTTTAATGGCTTAAATGGAATGATTGAAAGCTAGTCTTAATCCTTAAGGAATTGGTTTCCATTTCTTCTTTAATGGCTTTCTTCCTTTGATTGGAAGCTAGTCTTAATGCTTAAGGAATTGGATTCTCTTTCTCTTTTAATGGCTTAAATGGAATGATTGAAAGCTAGTCTTAATCCTTAAGGAATTGGTTTCCATTTCTTCTTTAATGGCTTTTTTCCTTTGATTGGAAGCTAGTCTTAATGGATTCTCTTTCTCTTTTAATGGTTTAAATAGAATGATTGAAAGCTAGTCCTAATCCTTAAGGAATTGGATTCCATTTTCTTCTTTAATGGCTTTCTTCCTTTGATTGGAAGCTAGTCTTAATGCTTAAGGAATTGGATTCTCTTTCCTTTTCAATGCCTTAAATGGAATGATTGAAAGCTAGTCTTAATCCTTAAGAAATTGGTTTCCATTTCTTCTTTAATGGCTTTCTTCCTTTGATTGGAAGCTAGTCTTAATGCTTAAGGAATTGGATTCCCTTTCTCTTTTAATGGCTTAAATGGAATGATTGAAAGCTAGTCTTAATCCTTAAGGAATTGGATTCCATTTCTCTTTTAATGGCTTAAATGGAATGATTGAAAGCTAGTCTTAATCCTTAAGGAATTGGTTTCCATTTCTTCTTTAATGGCTTTCTTCCTTTGATTGAAAGCTAGTCTTAATGCTTAAGGAATTGGATTCTCGTTCTCTTTTAATGGCTTAAATGGAATGATTGAAGGCTAGTCTTAATCCTTAAGGAATTGGTTTCTCATTTCTTCTTTAATGGCTTTCTTCCTTTGATTGAAGCTAGTCTTAATCCTTAGGAATTGATTCTCTTTCTTCTTTAATGGCTTTCTTGGAATGATTGAATGCTAGTCTTAATGCTTAAGGAATTGGATTCTCTTTCTCTTTTAATGGCTTAAATGGAATGATTGAAAGCTAGTCTTAATCCTTAAGGAATTGGTTTCCATTTCTTCTTTAATGGCTCTTCCTTTGATTGGAAGCTAGTCTTTAATGCTTAAGAATTGGATTCTCTCTCTTTTAATGGCTTAAATGGAATGATTGAAAGCTAGTCTTAATCCTTAAGGAATTGGTTTCCATTTCTTCTTTAATGGCTTTCTTCCTTTGATTGGAAGCTAGTCTTAATGCTTAAGGAATTGGATTCTCTTTCTCTTTTAATGGCTTAAATGGAATGATTGAAAGCTAGTCTTAATCCTTAGGAATTGGTTCCATTTCTTCTTTTAATGGCTTTCTTCCTTTGATTGGATGCTAGCCTTAATGCTTAAGGAATTGGATTCATTTTTTTTTATTGGCTTAAATGGAATCATTGAAAGCTAGTCTTAATCCTTAAGGAATTGGTTTCTCTTTCTCTTTTAATGGCTTAAATGGAATGATTGAAAGCTAGTCTTAATCCTTAAGGAATTGGTTTCCATTTCTTCTTTAATGGCTTTCTTCTTTTGATTGGAAGCTAGTCTTAATGCTTAAGGAATTAGATTCTCTTTCTCTTTTAATGGCTTAAATGGAATGACTGAAAGCTAGTCTTAATCCTTAAGGAATTGGTTTCATTTCTTCTTTAATGGCTTTCTTCCTTTGATTGAAGCTAGTCTTAATGCTTAAGGAATTGGATTCTCTTTCTCTTAATGGCTTAAATGGAATGATTGAAAGCTAGTCTTAATCCTTAAGGAATTGGTTTCCATTTCTTCTTTAATGGCTTTCTTCCTTTGATTGGAAGCTAGTCTTAATGCTTAAGGAATTGGATTCTCTTTCTCTTTTAATGGCTTAAATGGAATGATTGAAAGCTAGTCTGAATCCTTAAGTAATTGGTTTCATTTCTTCTTTAATGGCTTCTTCCTTTGATTGAAGCTAGTCTTAATGCTTACGGAATTGGATTCCCTTTGTCCTTTAATGCCTTAAATGGAATGATTGAAAGCTAGTCTTAATCCTTAAGGAATTGGTTTCCATTTCTCCTTTAATGGCTTTCTTCCTTTGATTGGAAGCTAGTCTTAATGCCTAACGAATTGGATTCTCATTTCTTCTTTAATGGCTTAATGGAATGATTGAAAGCTAGTCTTAATGCTTAAGGAATTGGATTCTCTTTCTCTTTAATGGCTTAAATGGAATGATTGAAAGCTAGTCTTAATCCTTAGGAATTGGTTTCCATTTCTTCTTTAATGGCTTTCTTCCTTTGATTGGAAGCTAGTCTTAATGCTTAAGGAATTGGATTCTCTTTCTATTTTAATGGCTTAAATGGAATGATTGAAAGCTAGTCTTAATCCTTAAGGAATTGGTTTCCATTTCTTCTTTAATGGCTTTCTTCCTTTGATTGAAAGCTAGTCTTAATGCTTAAGGAATTGGATTCTCTTCCTCTTTTAATGGCTTAAATGGAATGATTGAAAGCTAGTCTTAATCCTTAAGGAATTGGTTTCCATTTCTTCTTTAATGGCTTTCTTCCTTTGATTGGAAGCTAGTCTTAATGCTTAAGGAATTGGATTCTCTTTCTCTTTTAATGGCTTAAATGGAATGATTGAAAGCTAGTCTTAATCCTTAAGGAATTGGTTTCCATTTCTTCTTTAATGGCTTTCTTCCTTCGATTGGAAGCTAGTCCTAATGCTTAAAACTTTGGATTCTCTTTCTCCTTTAATGGTTTAAATGGAATGATTGAAAGCTAGTCTTAATCCTTAAGGAATTGGTTTCCATTTCTACTTTAATGGCTTTCTTCCTTTGATTGGAAGCTAGTCTTAATGCTTAAGGAATTGGATTCTCTTTCTCTTTTAATGGCTTAAATGGAATGATTGAAAGCCAGTCTTAATCCTTAAGGAATTGGATTCTCTTTCTCTTTTAATGGCTTAAATGGAATGATTGAAAGCTAGTCTTAATCCTTAAGGAATTGGTTTCCATTTCTTCTTTAATGGCTTTCTTCCTTTGATTGGAAGCTAGTCTTAATGCTTAAGGAATTGGATTCTCTTTCTCTTTTAATGGCTTAAATGGAATGATTGAAAGCCTGTCTTAATCCTTAAGGAATTGGTTTCCATTTCTTCTTTAATGGCTTTCTTCCTTTGATTGGAAGCTAGTCTTAATGCTTAAGGAATTGGATTCTCTTTCTCTTTTAATGGCTTAAATGGAATGATTGAAAGCTAGTCTTAATCCTTAAGGAATTGGTTTCCATTTCTTCTTTAATGGCTTTCTTCCTTTGATTGGAAGCTAGTCTTAATGCTTAAGGAATTGGATTCTCTTTCTCTTTTAATGGCTTAAATGGAATGATTGAAAGCTAGTCTTAATCCATAAGGAATTGGATTCCATTTCTTCTTTAATGGCTTTCTTCCTTTGATTGGAAGCTAGTCTTAATGCGTAAGGAATTGGATTCCCTTTCTCTTTTATTTAAATGGAATGATTGAAAGCTAGTCTTAATCCATAAGGAATTGGATTCTCTTTCTCTTTTAATGGCTTAAATGGAATGATTGAAAGCTAGTCTTAATCCTTAAGGAATTGGTTTCATTTCTTCTTTAATGGCTTTCTTCCTTTGATTGGAAGCTAGTCTTAATGCTTAAGGAATTGGATTCTCTTTCTCTTTTAATGGCTTAAATGGAATGATTGAAAGCTAGTCTTAATCCTTAAGGAATTGGTTTCCATTTCTTCTTTAATGGCTTTCTTCCTTTGATTGGAAGCTAGTCTTAATGCTTAAGGAATTGTATTCTCTTTCTCTTTTAATGGCTTAAATGGAATGATTGAAAGCTAGTCTTAATCCTTAAGGAATTGGTTTCCATTTCTTCTTTTAATGGCTTTCTTCCTTTGATTGGAAGCTAGTCTTAATGCTTAAGGAATTGTATTCTCTTTCTCTTTTAATGGCTTAAATGGAATGATTGAAAGCTAGTCTTAATCCTTAAGGAATTAGTTTCCATTTCTCTTTTAATGGCTTAAATGGAATGATTGGAAGATAGTCTTAATCCTTAAGGAATTGTATTCTCTTTCTCTTTAATGGCTTAAATGGAATGATTGGAAGCTAGTCTTAATCCTTAAGGAATTGGTTTCCATTTCTTCTTTAATGGCTTTCTTCCTTTGATTGGAAGCTAGTCTTAATGCTTAAGGAATTGGATTCTCTTTCTCTTTTAATGGCTTAAATGGAATGATTGAAAGCTAGTCTTAATCCTTAAGGAATTGGTTTCCATTTCTTCTTTAATGGCTTTCTTCCTTTGATTGGAAGCTAGTCTTAATGCTTAAGGAATTGGATTCTCTTTCTCTTTAATGGCTTAAATGGAATGATTGAAAGCTAGTCTTAATCCTTAAGGAATTGGTTTCCATTTCTTCTTTAATGGCTTTCTTCCTTTGATTGGAAGCTAGTCTTAATGCTTAAGGAATTGGATTCTCTTTCTTTTAATGGCTTAAATGGAATGATTGAAAGCTAGTCTTAATCCTTAAAGAATTGGTTTCCATTTCTTCTTTAATGGCTTTCTTCCTTTGATTGGAAGCTAGTCTTAATGCTTAAGGAATTGGATTCTCTTTATTCTTTAATGGCTTAAATGGAATGATTGAAGCTAGTCTTAATCTTAAGGAATTGGATTCTCTTTCACCTTTAGTGGCTTAAATGGAACGATTGAAAGCTAGTCTTAATCCTTAAGGAATTGGTTTCCATTTCTTCTTTAATGGCTTTCTTCCTTTGATTGGAAGCTAGTCTTAATGCTTAAGGAATTGGATTCTCTTTCTTTTAATGGCTTAAATGGAATGATTGAAAGCTAGTCTTAATCCTTAAGGAATTGGTTTCCATTTCTTCTTTAATGGCTTTCTTCCTTTGATTGGAAGCTAGTCTTAATGCTTAAGGAATTGGATTCTCTTTCTTCTTTAATGGCTTAAATGGAATGATTGAAAGCTAGTCTTAATCCTTAAGGAATTGGATTCTCTTTCTCCTTTAATGGCTTAAATGGAATGATTGAAAGCTAGTCTTAATCCTTAAGGAATTGGTTTCCATTTGTTCTTTAATGGCTTTCTTCCTTTGATTGGAAGCTAGTCTTAATGCTTAAGGAATTGGATTCTCTTTCTCTTTAATGGCTTAAATGGAATGATTGAAAGCTAGTCTTAATCCTTAAGGAATTGGTTTCATTTCTTCTTTAATGGCTTTCTTCCTTTGATTGGAAGCTAGTCTTAATGCTTAAGGAATTGGATTCTCTTTCTCTTTTAATGGCTTAAATGGAATGATTGAAAGCTAGTCTTAATCCTTAAGGAATTGGTTTCCATTTCTTCTTTAATGGCTTTCTTCCTTTGATTGGAAGCTAGTCTTAATGCTTAAGGAATTGGATTCTCTTTCTCTTTTAATGGCTTAAATGGAATGATTGAAAGCTAGTCTTAATCCTTAAGGAATTGGTTTCCATTTCTTCTTTAATGGCTTTCTTCCTTTGATTGGAAGCTAGTCTTAATGCTTAAGGAATTGGATTCTCTTTCTCTTTTAATGGCTTAAATGGAATGATTGAAAGCTAGTCTTAATCCTTAAGGAATTGGTTTCCATTTCTTCTTTAATGGCTTTCTTCCTTTGATTGGAAGCTAGTCTTAATGCTTAAGGAATTGGATTCTCTTTCTCTTTTAATGGCTTAAATGGAATGATTGAAAGCTAGTCTTAATCCTTAAGGAATTGGTTTCTCATTCTTCTTTAATGGCTTAAATCCTTTGATTGAAGCTAGTCTTAATCCTTAAGGAATTGGATTCTCTTTCTTCTTTAATGGCTTTCTTGGAATGATTGAAAGCTAGTCTTAATCCTTAAGGAATTGGATTTCTTTCTCTTTAATGGCTTAAATGGAATGATTGAAAGCTAGTCTTAATCCTTAAGGAATTGGTTTCATTTCTTCTTTAATGGCTTTCTTCCTTTGATTGGAAGCTAGTCTTAATCCTTAAGGAATTGGATTCTCATTTCTTCTTAATGGCTTTCTTGGAATGATTGAAAGCTAGTCTTAATCCTTAAGGAATTGGATTCTCTTTCTCTTTTAATGGCTTAAATGGAATGATTGAAAGCTAGTCTTAATCCTTAAGGAATTGGTTTCCATTTCTTCTTTAATGGCTTTCTTCCTTTGATTGGAAGCTAGTCTTAATGCTTAAGGAATTGGATTCTCTTTCTCTTTTAATGGCTTAAATGGAATGATTGAAAGCTAGTCTTAATCCTTAAGGAATTGGTTTCCATTTCTTCTTTAATGGCTTTCTTCCTTTGATTGGAAGCTAGTCTTAATGCTTAAGGAATTGGATTCTCTTTCTCTTTTAATGGCTTAAATGGAATGATTGAAAGCTAGTCTTAATCCTTAAGGAATTGGTTTCCATTTCTTCTTTAATGGCTTTCTTCCTTTGATTGGAAGCTAGTCTTAATGCTTAAGGAATTGGATTCTCTTTCTCTTTTAATGGCTTAAATGGAATGATTGAAAGCTAGTCTTAATCCTTAAGGAATTGGTTTCCATTTCTTCTTTAATGGCTTTCTTCCTTTGATTGGAAGCTAGTCTTAATGCTTAAGGAATTGGATTCTCTTTCTTCTTAATGGCTTAAATGGAATGATTGAAAGCTAGTCCTAATCCTTAAGGAATTCGTTTCCATTTCGTCTTTAATGGCTTTCTTCCTTTGATTAAAAGCTAGTCTTAATGCTTAAGGAATTGGTTTCTCTTTCTCTTTCAATGGCTTAAATGGAATGATTGGAAGCTAGTCTTAATCCTTAAGGAATTGGATTCTCTTTCTCTTTAATGGCTTAAATGGAATGATTGAAAGCTAGTCTTAATCCTTAAGGAATTGGTTTCCATTTCTTCTTTAATGGCTTTCTTCCTTTGATTGGAAGCTAGTCTTAATGCTTAAGGAATTGGATTCTCTTTCTTCTTAATGGCTTAAATGGAATGATTGAAAGCTAGTCTTAATCCTTGGAATTCTCTTTCTCTTTTAATGGCTTAAATGGAATGATTGAAAGCTAGTCTTAATCCTTAAGGAATTCGTTTCCATTTCTTCTTTAATGGCTTTCTTCCTTTGATTGGAAGCTAGTCTTAATGCTTAAGGAATTGTATTCTCTTTCTCTTTTAATGGCTTAAATGGAATGATTGAAAGCTAGTCTTAATCCTAAGGAATGGATTTCTTCAATTTAATTTAATCTAGTCTTAATTAATGGCTTCTTTCCTTTGATTGGAAGCTAGTCTTAATGCTTAGCTTGGATCTTATTAAGAATTGGCTTAAAGTCTTTGATTGGCTTCTAGTCTTTGATTAAGCTAATGGCTAATGATTCTTAATTGATTTAATCCTTAAATTTGATTGAATTGGATGCTTAATTTCTTTTAATGGATTCTTCCTTGATAATGCTATTAAAATGCTTATAGGAATTTGATTTTCTTTTGATTTAAAGCTAGTCTTAATTGGATTGATTGGAGCTTTCTCTTAATGCTTTGAGGAATTAGTCTTTAATTTAAAAGGAATTGATTCTCTTTCTCTTTAATGGCTTAAATGGAATGATTGAAAGCTAGTCTTAATCCTTAAGGAATTGGTTTCCATTTCTTCTTTAATGGCTTTCTTCCTTTGATTGGAAGCTAGTCTTAATGCTTAAGGAATTGGATTCTCTTTCTCTTTTAATGGCTTAAATGGAATGATTGAAAGCTAGTCTTAATCCTTAAGGAATTGGTTTCCATTTCTTCTTTAATGGCTTTCTTCCTTTGATTGAAGCTAGTCTTAATGCTTAAGGAATTGATTCTCTTTCTTCTTAATGGCTTATTGGAATGATTGAAGCTAGTCTTAATGCTTAAGGAATTGGATTCTCTTTCTCTTTTATTGGCTTAAATGGAATGATTGAAAGCTAGTCTTAATCCTTAAGGAATTGGTTTCCATTTCTTCTTTAATGGCTTTCTTCCTTTGATTGGAAGCTAGTAGTCTTAATGCTGAAGGAATTGTATTCCCTTTCTCTTTTAATGGCTTAAATGGAATGATTGAAAGCTAGTCTTAATCCTTAAGGAATTGGTTTCCATTTCTTCTTTAATGGCTTTCTTCCTTTGGTTGGAAGCTAGTCTTAATGCTTAAGGAATTGGATTCTCTTTCTCTTTTAATGGCTTAAATGGAATGATTGAAAGCTAGTCTTAATCCTTAAGGAATTGGTTTCCATTTCTTCTTTAATGGCTTTCTTCCTTTGATTGGAAGCTAGTCTTAATGCTTAAGGAATTGGATTCTATTTCTCTCTTTTAATGGCTTAAATGGAATGATTGAAAGCTAGTCTTAATCCTTAAGGAATTGGTTTCCATTTCTTCTTTAATGGCTTTCTTCCTTTGATTGGAAGCTAGTCTTAATGCTTAAGGAATTGGATTCTCTTTCTCTTTTAATGGCTTAAATGGAATGATTGAAAGCTAGTCTTAATCCTTAAGAATTGGTTTCCATTTCTTCTTTAATGGCTTTCTTCCTTTGATTGGAAGCTAGTCTTAATGCTTAAGGAATTGGATTCTCTTTCTCTTTTATTGGCTTAAATGGAATCATTGAAAGCTAGTCTTAATCCTTAAGGAATTGGTTTCTCTTTCTCTTTTAATGACTTAAATGGAATGATTGAAAGCTAGTCTTAATCCTTAAGGAATTGGTTTCCATTTCTTCTTTAATGGCTTTCTTCCTTTGATTGAAAGCTAGTCTTAATGCTTAAGGAATTGGATTCTCGTTCTCTTTTAATGGCTTAAATGGAATGATTGAAAGCTAGTCTTAATCCTTAAGGAATTGGTTTCCATTTCTTCTTTAATGGCTTTCTTCCTTTGATTGGAAGCTAGTCTTAATGCTTAAGGCATTGGATTCTCTTTCTCTTTTAATGACTTAAATGGAATGATTGAAAGCTAGTCTTAATCCTTAAGGAATTGGTTTCCATTTCTTCTTTAATGGCTTTCTTCCTTTGATTGGAAGCTAGTCTTAATGCTTAAGGAATTGGATTCTCTTTCTCTTTTAATGGCTTAAATGGAATGATTGAAAGCTAGTCTTAATCCTTAAGAATTGGTTTCATTTTCTTCTTTAATGGCTTTCTTCCTTTGATTGGAAGCTAGTCTTAATGCTTAAGGAATTGGTTTGTATTTCTTCTTTAATGGCTTCTTGGAATGATTGGAAGCTAGTCTTAATGCTTAACGAATTGTACTCTCTTTCTCTTTTAATGGCTTAAATGGAATGATTGAAAGCTGGTCTTAATCCATTTCTTCTTTAATGGCTTTCTTCCTTTGATTGGAAGCTAGTCTTAATGCTAAGAATTGGATTCTCTTTCTCTTTTAATGGCTTAAATGGAATGATTGAAAGCTAGTCTTAATCCTTAAGGAATTGGTTTCATTTCTTCTTTAATGGCTTTCTTCCTTTGATTGGAAGCTAGTCTTAATGCTTAAGGAATTGATTCTCTTTCTTTTAATGGCTTAAATGGAAATGATTGTAAGCTAGTCTTAATCCATAAGGTATTGGATTCTCTTTCTCTTTTAATGGCTTAAATGGAATGATTGTAAGCTAGTCTTAATCCTTAAGGAATTGGTTTCAATTTCTTCTTTAATGGCTTCTTCCTTTGATTGGAAGCTAGTCTTAATGCTTAGGAATTGGATTCTTTCTCTTTTAATGGCTTAAATGGAATGATTGAAAGCTAGTCTTAATCCTTAAGGAATTGGTTTCCATTTCTTCTTTAATGGCTTTTTTCCTTTGATTGGAAGCTAGTCTTAATGCTTAAGGAATTGTATTCTCTTTCTCTTTTAATGGCTTAAATGGAATGATTGAAAGCTAGTCTTAATCCTTAAGGAATTGGTTTCCATTTCTTCTAATGGCTTTCTTCCTTTGATTGGAAGCTAGTCTTAATGCTTAAGGAATTGGATTCTCTTTCTCTTTTAATGGCTTAAATGGAATGATTGAAAGCTAGTCTTAATCCTTAAGGAATTGGTTTCATTTCTTCTTTAATGGCTTTTCTTCCTTTGATTGGAAGCTAGTCTTAATGCTTAAGGAATTGTATTCTCTTTCTCTTTTAATGGCTTAAATGGAATGATTGAAAGCTAGTCTTAATCCTGAAAGAATTGGTTTCCATTTCTTCTTTAATGGCTTTCTTCCTTTGATTGGAAGCTAGTCTTAATGCTTAAGGAATTGGATTCTCTTTCTCTTTTAATGGCTTAAATGGAATGATTGAAAGCTAGTCTTAATCCGTAACGAATTGGTTTCCATTTCTTCTGTAATGGCTTTCTTCCTTTGAAGGGAAGCTAGTCTTAATGCTTAAGGAATTGGATTCTCTTTCTCTTTTAATGGCTTAAATGGAATGATTGAAAGCTAGTCTTAATCCTTAAGGAATTGGTTTCCATTTCTTCTTTAATGGCTTTTTCCTTTGATTGAAGCTAGTCTTAATGCTTAAGGAATTGGATTCTCTTTCTTTTAATGGCTTAAATGGAATGATTGAAAGCTAGTCTTAATCCTTAAGAATTGGTTTCATTTCTTCTTTAATGGCTTTCTTCCTTTGATTGGAAGCTAGTCTTAATGCTTAAGGAATTGGTTTCTCTTTCTTTTTAATGGCTTAAATGGAATGATTGAAAGCTAGTCTTAATGCTTAAGAATTGGATTCTCTTTCTCTTTTAATGGCTTAAATGGAATGATTGAAAGCTAGTCTTAATCCTTAAGGAATTGGTTTCCATTTCTTCTTTAATGGCTTTCTTCCTTTGAATGGAAGCTAGTCTTAATGCTTAAGGAATTGGATTCTCTTTCTCTTTTAATGGCTTAAATGGAATGATTGAAAGCTAGTCTTAATCCTTACAGAATTGGTTTGCATTTCTTCTTTAATGGCTTTCTTCCTTTGATTGGAAGCTAGTCTTAATTCTTAAGGAATTGGATTCTCTTTTCTTTTAATGGCTTAAATGGAATGATTGAAAGCTAGTCTTAATCCATAAGGAATTGGATTCTCTTTCTCTTTTAATGGCTTAAATGGAATGATTGAAAGCTAGTCTTAATCCTTAAGGAATTGGGTTCCATTTCTTCTTTAATGCCTTTCTTCCTTTGATTGGATGCTAGTTTTAATGCTTAAGAATTGGATTCCCTTTCTCTTTTAATGGCTGAAATGGAATGATTGAAAGCTAGTCTTAATCCTTAAGGAATGGTTTCCATTTCTTCTTTAATGGCTTTCTTCCTTTGATTGGAAGCTAGTCTTAATGCTTAAGGAATTGTATTCTCTTTATCTTTTTAATGGCTTAAATGGAATGATTGAAAGCTAGTCTTAATCCTTAAGGAATTGGTTTCCATTTCTTCTTTAATGGCTTTCTTCCTTTGATTGGAAGCTAGTCTTAATGCTTAAGGAATTGGATTCTCTTTCTCTTTTAATGGCTTAAATGGAATGATTGAAAGCTAGTCTTAATGCTTAAGGAATTGGATTCTCTTTCTCTTTTAATGACTTAAATGGAATGATTGAAAGCTAGTCTTAATCCTTAAGGAATTGGTTTCATTTCTTCTTTAATGGCTTTCTTCCTTTGATTGGAAGCTAGTCTTAATGCTTAAGGAATTGGATTCTCTTTCTTTTTAATGGCTTAAATGGAATGATTGAAAGCTAGTCTTAATCCTTAAGGAATTGGTTTCCATTTCTTCTTTAATGGCTTTCTTCCTTTGATTGGAAGCTAGTCTTAATGCTTAAAGAATTGGATTCTCTTTCTCTTTTAATAGCTTAAATGGAATGATTGAAAGCTAGTCTTAATCCTTAAGGAATTGGTTTCCATTTCTTCTTTAATGGCTTTCTTCCTTTGATTGGAAGCTAGTCTTAATGCTTAAGGAATTGGATTCTCTTTCTCTTTTAATGGCTTAAATGGAATGATTGAAAGCTAGTCTTAATCCTTAAGGAATTGGTTTCCATTTCTTCTTTAATGGCTTTCTTCCTTTGATTGGAAGCTAGTCTTAATGCTTAAGGAATTGGATTCTCTTTCTCTTTTAATGGCTGAAATGGAATGATTGAAAGCTAGTCTTAATCCTTAAGGAATTGGTTTCCATTTCTTCTTTAATGGGTTTCTTCCTTTGATTGGATGCTAGTCTTAACGCTGAAGCGATTGGATTCTCTTTCTCTTTTAATGGCTTAAACGGAATAATTGAAAGCTAGTGTTAATCGTTAAGGAATTGGTTTCCATTTCTTCCTTTAATGGCTTAAATCCTTTGATTGAAAGCTAGTCTTAATGCTTAGGAATGGTTTCCATTTCTTCTTTCTTTTGGCTTAAATGGAATGAGTGAAACCTAGTCTTAAGGCTTAAGGAATTGGATTTCTTTCTTCTTTCTTAATGGCTTCCTTTGATTGAAGCTAGTCTTAATCCTTAAGGAATTGGTTCTTTCTCTTTAATGGCTTTCTTAATGGAATGAAGCTAGTCTTAATCCTTAAGGAATTGTTTCTTCTTCTTTAATGGGCTTAAATGGAATGATTGAAAGCTAGTCTTAAATGCTTAGGATTGGATTCTCTTCTCTTTTAATGGCTTAAATGGAATTTGATTGAAGCTAGTCTTAATCCTTAAGAATTGGTCTTCATCTTTAATGGGCTTCCTTTGATTGGAAGCTAGTCTTAATGCTTAAGAATGGATTCTCTTTCTCTTAATGGCTTAAATGGATTGAAAGCTAGTCTTAATCCTTAAGAATTGGTTTCATTTCTTTAATGGCTTTCTTCCTTTGATTTGAAGCTAGTCTTAATGGATTTGGATTTCTTCTTTAATGATTGAAAGCTGGCTAAAATGGAATTGAAAGCTAGTCTTTAATCCTTAGGAATTGGTTTCATTTCTTCTTTAATGGCTTTCTTCCTTTGATTGAAGCTAGTCTTAATGCTTAAGGAATTCCCTTTCTCTTTTAATGGCTTAAATGGAATGATTGAAAGCTAGTCTTAATCCTTAGGCATTTGGTTTCCATTTCTTCTTTAATGGCCTTTTTCTTTTGATTGGAAGCTAGTCTTAATGCTTAAGGAATTGGATACCCTTTCTCTTTAATGGCTTAAATGGAATGAATTGAAAGCTAGTCTTAATGCTTAAAGAATTGGATTCTCTTTCTCTTTTAATGGCTTAAATGGAATGATTCAAAGCTAGTCTTAATCCTTAAGGAATTGGTTTCCATTTCTTCTTTAATGGCTTTCTTCCTTTGATTGGAAGCTAGTCTTAATGCTTAAGGAATTGGATTCTCTTTCTCTTTTAATGGCTTAAATGGAATGATTGAAAGCTAGTCTTAATCCTTAAGGAATTGGTTTGATTTCTTCTTTAATGGCTTTCTTCCTTTGATTGGAAGCTAGTCTTAATGCTTAAGGAATTGGATTCTCTTTCTTCTTAATGGCTTAAATGGAATGATTGAAAGCTAGTCTTAATCCTTAAGGAATTGGATTCTCATTTCTTTTAATGGCTTAAATTGGAATGATTGAAAGCTAGTCTTAATCTTAAGAATTGGTTTCATTTCTTCTTTAATGGCTTTCTTCCTTTGATTGAAGCTAGTCTTAATGCTTAAGAATTGGATTCTCTTTCTCTTTTAATGGCTTAAATGGAATGATTGAAAGCTAGTCTTAATCCTTAAGGAATTGGTTTCCATTTCTTCTTTAATGGCTTTCTTCCTTTGATTGGAAGCTAGTCTTAATGCTTAAGGAATTGGATTCTCTTTCTCTTTTAATGGCTTAAATGGAATGATTAAAAGCTAGTCTTAATTCTTAAGGAATTGGTTTCCATTTCTTTTTAATGGCTTTCTTCCTTTGGACAGAAGCTAGTCTTAATGCTTAAGGAATTGGATTCTATTTCTTCTTAATGGCTTAATGGAATGATTGAAAGCTAGTCTTAATCCCTAAGGAATTGGATTCTCTTTCTCTTTTAATGGCTTAAATGGAATCATTGAAAGCTAGTCTTAATCCTTAAGCATATGGTTTCCATTTGTTCTTTAATGGCTTTCTTCCTTTGATTGGAAGCTAGTCGTAATGCTTAAGGAATTGGATTTCGTTTCTCTTTTAATGGCTTAAATGGAATGATTGAAAGCTAGTCTTAATCCTTAAGGAATTGGTTTCGATTTCTTCTTTAATGGCTTTCTTCCTTTGATTGAAGCTAGTCTTAATGCTTAAGAATTGGATTCTCTTTCTTTTAATGGCTTAAATGGAATGATTGAAAGCTAGTCTTAATCCTTAAGGAATTGGTTTCCATTTCTTCTTTAATGGCTTTCTTCCTTTGATTGGAAGCTAGTCTTAATGCTTAAGGAATTGGATTCTCTTTCTCTTTTAATGGCTTAAATGGAATGATTGAAAGCTAGTCTTAATCCTTAAGGAATTGGGTCCATTTCTTCTTTAATGGCTTTCTTCCTTTGATTGGAAGCTAGTCTTAATGCTTAACGAATTGGATTCTATTTCTCTTTAATGGCTTAAATGGAATGATTGAAAGCTAGTCTTAATCCTTTAGCAATTGGATTCCCATTCTCTTTTAATGGCTTAAATGGAATGATTGAAAGCTAGTCTTAATGCTTAAGGAATTGGTTTCCATTTCTTCTTTAATGGCTTTCTTCCTTTGATTGGAAGCTAGTCTTAATGCTTAGGAATTGGATTCTCTTTCTCTTTTAATGGCTTAAATGGAATGATTGAAAGCTAGTCTTAATCCTTAAGGAATTGGTTTCCATTTCTTCTTTAATGGCTTTCTTCCTTTGATTGAAGCTAGTCTTAATGAGCAAGGAATTGGATTCACTTTCTCTTTAATGGCTTAAATGGAATGATTGAAAGCTAGTCTTAATCCTTAAGGAATTGGTTCGATTTCTTCTTTAATGGCTTTCTTCCTTTGATTGGAAGCTAGTCTTAATGCTTAAGGAATTGGATTCTCTTTCTCTTTTAATGGCTTAAATGGAATGATTGAAAGCTAGTCTTAATCCTTAAGGAATTGGTTTCCATTTCTTCTTTAATGGCTTTCTTCCTTTGATTGGAAGCTAGTCTTAATGCTTAAGGAATTGGATTCTCTTTCTCTTTTTGCCATTGATTGAAAGCTAGTCTTAATCCTTAAGGAATTGGTTTCCATTTCTTCTTTAATGGCTTTCTTCCTTTGATTGGAAGCTAGTCTTAATGCTTAAGGAATTGGATTCTCTTTCTCTTTTAATGGCTTAAATGGAATGATTGAAAGCTAGTCTTAATCCTTAAGGAATTGGTTTCCATTTCTTCTTTAATGGCTTTCTTCCTTTGATTGGAAGCTAGTCTTAATGCTTAACCGATTGGATTCTCTTTCTCTTTTAATGGCTTAAATGGAATGATTGAAAGCTAGTCTTAATCCTTAAGGAATTGGTTTCCATTTCTTCTTTAATGGCTTTCTTTCTTTGATCGGAAGGTAGTCTTAATGCTTAAGGAATTGGATTCCCTTTCTCTTTTAATGGCTTAAATGGAATGATTGAAAGCTAGTCTTAATCCTTAAGAATTTGGTTTCCATTTCTTTTTTAACGGCTTTCTTCCTTTGATTGGAAGCTAGTCTTAATGCTTAAGGAATTGGATTCCCTTTCTCTTTTAATGGCTTAAATGGAATGATTGAAAGCTAGTCTTAATCCTTAAGGAATTGGTTTCCATTTCTTCTTTAATGGCTTTCTTCCTTTGATTGGAAGCTAGTCTTAATGCTTAATGAGTTGGATTCTCTTTCTATTTTAATAGCTAAAATGTAATGATTGAAAGCTAGTCTTAATCCTTAAGGAATTGGTTTCCATTTCTTCTTTAATGGCTTTCTTCCTTTGATTGGAACCTAGTCTTAATGATTTAGCAATTGTATTCTCTTTCTCTTTTAATGGCTGAAATGGAATGATTGAAAGCTAGTCTTAATCCTTAAGGAATTGGTTTCCATTTCTTCTTTAATGGCTTTCTTCCTTTGATTGGAAGCTAGTCTTAATGCTTAAGGAATGGATTCCCTTTCTTTTTTAATGGCTGAAATGGAATGATTGAAAGCTAGTCTTAATCCTTAAGGAATGGATTCTCTTTCTCTTTTAATGGCTTAATGGAATGATTGAAAGCTAGTCTTAATCCTTAATCATTTGGTTTCCATTTCTTCTTTAATGGCTTTCTTCCTTTGATTGGAAGCTAGTCTTAATGCCTAAGGAATTGGATTCTCTTTCTCTTTTAATGGCTGAAATGGAATGATTGAAAGCTAGTCTTACTCCTTAAGGAATTGGTTTCCATTTCTTCTTTAATGGCTTTCTTCCTTTGATTGGAAGCTAGTCTTAATGCTTAAGGAATTGTATTCTATTAATGGCTTAAATGGAATGATTGAAAGCTAGTCTTAATCCTCAAGGAATTGGTTTTCATTTCTTCTTTTACAGCTTTCTTCCTTTGATTGGAAGCTAGTCTTATTGCTTAAGGAATTGGATTCTCTTTCTCTTTTCATGGCTTAAATGGAATGATTGAAAGCTAGTCTTAATCCTTAAGGAATTGGTTTCCATTTCTTCTTTAATGGCTTTCTTCCTTTGATTGGAAGCTAGTCCTAATGCTTAAAACTTTGGATTCTCTTTCTCTTTTAATGGCTTAAATGGAATGATTGAAAGCCAGTCTTAATCCTTAAGGAATTGGTTTCCATTTCTTCTTTAATGGCTTTCTTCCTTTGATTGGAAGCTAGTCTTAATGCTTAAGGAATTGGATTCTCTTTCTCTTTTAATGGCTTAAATGGAATGATTGAAAGCTAGTCTTAATCCTTAAGGAATTGGTTTCCATTTCTTCTTTAATGGCTTTCTTCCTTTGATTGGAAGCTAGTCTTAATGCTTAATTGGATTCTCTTTCTCTCTTTAATGGCTTAAATGGAATGATTGAAAGCTAGTCTTAATCCTTAAGGAATTGGTTTCCATTTCTTCTTTAATGGCTTTCTTCCTTTGATTGGAAGCTAGTCTTAATGCTTAAGGAATTGGATTCTCTTTCTTTTTTTAATGGCTTTCTTGGAATGATTGAAAGCTAGTCTTAATCCATAAGGAATTGGATTCTCTTTCTCTTTTAATGGCTTAAATGGAATGATTGAAAGCTAGTCTTAATCCTTAAGGAATTGGTTTCCATTTCTTCTTTAATGCCTTTCTTCCTTTGATTGGAAGCTAGTCTTAATGCTTAAGAATTGGATTCCCTTTCTCTTGTAATGGCTTAAATGGAATGATTGAAAGCTAGTCTTAATCCTTAGGCATTTGGTTTCCATTTCTTCTTTAATAGCTTTCTTCCTTTGATTGGAAGCTAGTCTTAATGCTTAAGGAATTGATTCTCTTTCTCTTTTAATGGCATAAATGGAATGATTGGAAGCTAGTCTTAATCCACAAGGAATTGGATTCTCTTTCTCTTTTAATGGCTTAAATGGAATGATTGAAAGCTAGTCTTAATCCTTAAGGAATTGGATTCCATTTCTTCTTTAATGGCTTACTTCCTTTGATTGGAAGCTAGTCTTAATGCTTAAGGAATTGGATTCTCTTTCTTTAATGGCTTAAATGGAATGATTGAAAGCTAGTCTTAATCCTTAAGGAATTGGTTTCCATTTCTTCTTTAATGGCTTTCTTCCTTTGATTGGAAGCTAGTCTTAATGCTTAAGGAATTGGATTCTCTTTCTCTTTTAATGGCTTAAATGGAATGATTGAAAGCTAGTCTTAATCCTTAAGGAATTGGTTTCCATTTCTTCTTTGATGGCTTTCTTCCTTAGATTGGAAGCAAGACTTAATGCTTAAGGAATTGGATTCTCTTTCTCTTTTAATCGCTGAAAAGGATTCATTGAAAGCTAGTCTTAATCCTTAAGCATTTGGTTTCCATTTCTTCTTTAATGGCTTTCTTCCTTTGGTTGGAAGTTACTCTTAATGCTTAAGAAATTGGATTCTCTTTCTTCTTAAATGGCTTAAATGGAATGATTGAAAGCTAGTCCTAATGCTTGAGGAATTAGATTCTCCTTCTCTTTTAATGGCTTAAATGGAATGATTGAAAGCTAGTCTTAATCCTTAAGCATTTGGTTTCCAATTCTTCTTTAATGGCTTTCTTCCTTTGATTGAAAGCTAGTCTTAATGGTTAAGGAATTGGATTCCCTTTCTCTTTTAATGGCTTAAATGGAATGATTGAAAGCTAGTCTTAATCCTTAAGGAATTGGTTTCCATTTCTTCTTTAATGGCTTTCTTCCTTTGTTTGGAAGCTAGTCTTAATGCTTAAGGAATTGAATCCTCTTTCTCTTTTAATGGCTTAAATGGAATGATTTCAAGCTAGTCTTAATCCTTAATGAATTGGTTTCCATTTCTTCTTTAATGGCTTTCTTCCTTTGATTGGAAGCTAGTCTTAATGCTTAAGGAATTGTATTGTCTTTCTCTTTTAAGAGCTTAAATGGAATGATTGAAAGCTAGTCTTAATCCGTAGGGAATTGGTTCCCATTTCTTCTTCAATGGCTTCCTTCCTTTGATTGAAAGCTAGTCTTAATGCTTAAGGATTGGATTCTTTCTTCTTAATGGCTTTCTTGGAATGATTGAAAGCTAGTCTTAATCCATAAGGAATTGGATTCTCTTTCTCTTTTAATGGCTTAAATGGAATGATTGAAAGCTAGTCTTAATCCTTAAGGAATTGGATTCCATTTCTTCTTTAATGGCTTTCTGGAATGATTGGAAGCTAGTCTTAATGCTTAAGGAATGGATTCTCTTTCTTCTTAATGGCTTAAATGGAATGATTGAAAGCTAGTCTTAATCCTTAAGGAATTGGTTCCATTTCTTCTTTAATGGCTTTCTTCCTTTGATTGGAAGCTAGTCTTAATACTTAAGGAATTGGATTCTCTTTCTCTTTAATGGCTTAAATGGAATGATTGAAAGCTAGTCTTAATCCTTAAGGAATTGGTTTCATTTCTTTTTTAATGGCTTTCTTCCTTTGATTGGAAGCTAGTCTTAATGCTTAAAGAATTGGATTCTTTTAATGGCTTAAATGGAATGATTGAAAGCTAGTCTTAATCCTTAAGGAATTGGTTTCATTTCTTCTTTAATGGCTTTCTTCCTTTGATTGGAAGCTAGTCTTAATGCTTAAGGAATTGGATTCTCTTTCTCTTTTAATGGCTTAAATGGAATGATTGAAAGCTAGTCTTAATCCTTAAGGAATTGGTTTCCATTTCTTCTTTAATGGCTTTCTTCCTTTGATTGGAAGCTAGTCTTAATGCTTAAGGAATTGGATTCTCTTTCTCTTTTAATGGCTTAAATGGAATAATTGAAAGCTAGTCTTAATCCTTAAGAGGAATGGTTTCCATTCTTCTTTAATGGCTTTCTTCCTTTGATTGGAAGCTAGTCTTAATGCTTAAGGAATTGGATTCTCTTTCTTTTTTAATGGCTTAAATGGAATGATTGAAAGCTAGTCTTAATCCTTAAGGAATTGGTTTCGATTTCTTCTTTAATGGCTTTCTTCCCTTGATTGAAAGCTAGTCATAATGCTTAAGGAATTGGTTTCTTTCTTCTTTAATGGCTTAAATGGAATGATTGAAAGCTAGTCTTAATCCTTAAGGAATTGGATTCTCTTTCTCTTTTAATGGCTTAAATGGAATGATTGAAAGCTAGTCCTAATCCTTAAGGAATTGGTTTGCATTTCTTCTTTAATGGCTTTCTTCCTTTGATTGAAGCTAGTCTTAATGCTTAAGGAATTGATTCTTCTTTCTTTAATGGCTTAAATGGAATGATTGAAAGCTAGTCTTAATGCTTAAGAATTGGATTCTCTTTCTCTTTTAATGGCTTAAATGGAATGATTGAAGCTAGTCTTAATCCTTAAGGAATTGGTTTCATTTCTTCTTTTAATGGCTTTCTTCCTTTGATTGGAAGCTAGTCTAAATGCTTAAGGAATTGGATTCTCTTTCTCTTTTAATGGCTTAAATGGAATGATTGAAAGCTAGTCTTAATCCTTAAGGAATTGGTTTCCATTTCTTCTTTAATGGCTTTCTTCCTTTGTTTGGAAGCTAGTCTTACTGCTTAGGAATTGGATTCTCTTTCTATTTTTATGGCTTAGATGGAATGATTGTAAGCTAGTCTTAATCCTTAAATTGGTTTCTCATTTCTTCTTTAATGGCTTTCTTCCTTTGATTGGAAGCTAGTCTTAATGCTTAAGGAATTGATTCTCATTTCTTCTTTAATGGCTTAAATGGAATGATTGAAAGCTAGTCTTAATCCTTAAGGAATTGGTTCTCTTTCTCTTTTAATGGCTTAAATAGAATGATTGAAAGCTAGACTTAATCCTTAAGGAATTGGTTACCATTTCTTCTTTAATGGCTTTCTTCCCTTGATTGGAAGCTAGTCTTAATGCTTAAGGAATTGGATTCTCTTTCTCTTTTAATGGCTTAAATGGAATGATTGAAAGCTAGTCTTAATCCTTAAGGAATTGGTTTCATTTCTTCTTTAATGGCTTTCTTCCTTTGATTGGAAGCTAGTCTTAATGCTTAAGGAATTGCATTCTCTTTCTCTTTTAATGGCTTAAATGGAATGATTGAAAGCTAGTCTTAATCCTTAAGGAATTGGTTTCCATTTCTTCTTTAATGGCTTTCTTCCTTTGATTGGAAGCTAGTCTTAATGCTTAAGGAATTGGATTCACTTTCTCTTTTAATGGCTTAAATGGAATGATTGAAAGCTAGTCTTAATCCTTAAGGAATTGGTTTCTTTCTTCTTTAATGGCTTTCTTGGAATGATTGAAAGCTAGTCTTAATGCTTAAGGAATTGGATTCTCTTTCTTCTTTAATGGCTTAAATGGAATGATTGAAAGCTAGTCTTAATCCTTAAGGAATTGGTTTCCATTTCTTCTCTTTTAATGGCTTATGTGGAATGATTGAAAGCTAGTCTTAATCCTTAAGGAATTGGTTTCTGTTTCTTCTTTAATGGCTTTCTTCGTTAGATTGGAAGCTAGTCTTAATGCTTAAGGAATTGGATTCTCATTTCTTCTTTAATGGCTTAAATGGAATGATTGAAAGCTAGACTTAATGGCTAAGGATTTGGATTCTCTTTCTCTATAATTGGCTTAAATGGAATGATTGAAAGCTAGTCTTAATCCTTAAGGAATTGGATTCATTTCTTCTTTAATGGCTTTCTTCCTTTGATTGGAAGCTAGTCTTAATGCTTAAGGAATTGGATTCTCTTCTCTTTTAATGGAATAAATGGAATGATTGAAAGCCAGTCTTAATTCTTAAGGAATTGGTTTCCATTTCTTCTTTAATGGCTTTCTTCCTTTGATTGGAAGCTAGTCTTAATGCTTAGGAATTGGATTCTCTTTCTCTTTTAATGGCTTAAATGGAATGATTGAAAGCTAGTCTTAATCCTTAAGGAATTGGTTTCCATTTCTTCTTTAATGGCTTTCTTCCTTTGATTGGAAGCTAGTCTTAATGCTTAAGGAATTGGATTCTCTTTCTCTTTTAATGGCTTAAATGGAATGATTGAAAGCTAGTCTTAATCCTTAAGGAATTGGTTTCATTTCTTCTTTATGGCTTTCTTCCTTTGATTGGAAGCTAGTCTTAATGCTTAAGGAATTGGATTCTCTTTCTCTTTTAATGGCTTAAATGGAATAATTGAAAGCGAGTCTTAATCCTTAAGCATTTGGTTTGCATTTCTTCTTTAATGGCTTTCTTCCTTTGATTGGAAGCTAGTCTTAATGCTTAAGAAATTGGATTCCCTTTCTCTTTTAATGGCTTAAATGGAATGATTGAAAGCTAGTCTTAATCCTTAAGGAATTGGTTTCCATTTCTTCTTTAATGGCTTTCTTCCTTTGATTGGAAGCTAGTCTTAATGCTTAAGGAATTGGATTCTCTTTCTCTTTTAATGGCTTAAATGGAATGATTGAAAGCTAGTCTTAATCCTTAAGGAATTGGTTTCATTTCTTCTATAATGGCTTTCTTCCTTTGATTGGAAGCTAGTCTTAATGCATGAGGAATTGGATTCTCTTCCTCTTTTAATGGCTTAAATGGAATGATTGAAAGCTAGTCTTAATCCTTAAGGAATTGGATTCTCATTTCTCTTTAATGGCTTAAATGGAATGATTGAAAGCTAGTCTTAATCCTTAAGGAATTGGTTTCCATTTCTTCTTTAATGGCTTTCTTCCTTTGATTGAAAGCTAGTCTTAATGCTTAAGGAATTGGATTCCATTTCTCTTTTGATGGCTGAAATGGAATGATTGAAAGCTAGTCTTAATTCTTAAGGAATTGGTTTCCATTTCTTCTTTAATGGCTTTCTTCCTTTGGTTGGAAGCTAGTCTTAATGCTGAAGGAATTGTATTCTTTTTCTTCTTTAATGGCTTAAATGGAATGATTAAAAGCTAGTGTTAATCGTTAAGGAATTGGATTCTCTTTCTCTTTTAATGGCTTAAATGGAATGATTGAAAGCTAGTCTTAATCCTTAAGGAATTGGTTTCCATTTCTTCTTTAATGGCTTTCTTCCTTTGATTGGAAGCTAGTCTTAATGCTTAAGGAATGGATTCTCTTTCTCTTTTAATGGCTTAAATGGAATGATTGAAAGCTAGTCTTAATCCTTAAGGAATTGGTTTCCATTTCTTCTTTAATGGCTTTCTTCCTTTGATTGAAAGCTAGTCTTAATGCTTAAGGAATTGTATTCTTTTTCTGTTTTAATGGCTTAGATCGAATGATTGAAAGCTAGTCTTAATCCTTAAGGAATTGGTTTCCATTTCTTCTTTAATGGCTTTCTTCCTTTGATTGGAAGCTAGTCTTAATGCTTAAGGAATTGGATTCTCTTTCTCTTTTAATGGCTTAAATGGAATGATTGAAAGCTAGTCTTAATCCTTAAGGAATTGGTTTCCATTTCTTCTTTAATGGCTTTCTTCCTTTGATTGGAAGCTAGTCTTAATGCTTAAGGAATTGGATTCTCATTCTCTTTTAATGGCATAAATGGAATGATTGAAAGCTAGTCTTAATCCTTAAGGAATTGGATTGTCTTTCTCTTTTAATGGCTTAAATGGAATGATTGAAAGCTAGTCTTAATCCTTAAGGAATTGGTTTCCATTTCTTCTTTAATGGCTTTCTTCCTTTGATTGGAAGCTAGTCTTAATGCTTAAGGAATTGGATTCTCTTTCTCTTTTAATGGCTTAAATGGAATGATTGAAAGCTAGTCTTAATCCTTAAGGAATTGATTTCCATTTCTTCTTTCATGGCTTTCTTCCTTTGATTGGAAACTAGTCTTAATGCTTAAGGAATTGGATTGTCTTTCTCTTTTAATGGCTTAAATGGAATGATTGAAAGCTAGTCTGAATCCTTAAGGAATTGGTTTCAATTTCTTCTTTAATGGCTTTCTTCCTTTGATTGGAAGCTAGTCTTAATGCTTAAGGAATTGGATTCTCTTTCTCTTTTAATGGCTTAAATGGAATGATTGAAAGCTAGTCTTAATCCTTAAGAATTGGTTTCATTTCTTCTTTAATGGCTTTCTTCCTTTGATTGGAAGCTAGTCTTAATGCTTAAGGAATTGGATTCTCTTTCTCTTTAATGGCTTAAATGGAATGATTGAAAGCTAGTCTTAATCCTTAAGGAATTGGTTTCATTTCTTCTTTAATGGCTTTCTTCCTTTGATTGGAAGCTAGTCTTAATGCTTAAGGAATTGGATTCTCTTTCTTTTAATGGCTTAAATGGAATGGTTGAAAGCCAGTCTTAATCCATAAGGAATTGGATTCTCTTTCTCTTTTAATGGCTTAAATGGAATGGTTGAAAGCTAGTCTTAATCCTTAAGGAATTGGTTTCCATTTCTTCTTTAATGGCTTTCTTCCTTTGATTGGAAGCTAGTCTTAATGCTTAAGGAATTGGATTCTCTTTCTCTTTTAATGGCTTAAATGGAATGATTGAAAGCTAGTCTTAATCCTTAAGGAATTGGTTTCATTTCTTCTTTAATGGCTTTCTTCCTTTGGTTGGAAGCTAGTCTTAATGCTGAAGGAATTGGATTCTCTTTCTCTTTAATGGCTTAAATGGAATGATTGAAAGCTAGTCTTAATCCTTAAGGAATTGGTTTCATTTCTTCTTTAATGGCTTTCTTCCTTTGATTGGAAGCTAGTCTTAATGCTTAAGGAATTGGATTCTCTTTCTCTTTTAATGGCTTAAATGGAATGATTGAAAGCTAGTCTTAATCCTTAAGGAATTGGTTTCCATTTCTTCTTTAATGGCTTTCTTCCTTTGATTGGAAGCTAGTCTTAATGCTTAAGGAATTGGATTCTCTTTCTCTTTTAATGGCTTAAATGGAATGATTGAAAGCCAGTCTTAATCCTTAAGGAATTGGCTTTCTTTTCTTCTTTAATGGCTTTCTTCCTTTGATTGGAAGCTAGTCTTAATGCTTAAGGAATTCGATTCTCTTTCTCTTTTAATGGCTTAAATGGAATGATTGAAAGCTAGTCTTAATCCTTAAGGAATTGGTTTCCATTTCTTCTTTAATGGCTTTCTTCCTTTGATTGGAAGCTAGTCTTAATGCTTATGGAATTGGATTCTCTTTCTCTTTACATGGCATAAATGGAATGAATGCAAGCTAGTCTTAATCCTTAAGGAATTGGTTTCATTTCTTCTTTAATGGTTTTCTTCCTTTGAATGGTAGCTAGTCTTAATGCTTAATGAATTGCATTTATTCTTACTTTTTATGGCTTAAATGGAATGAATGTAAGCTAGTCTTAATCCTTAAGGAATTGGATTCTCATTTCTCTTTAATGGCTCAAATGGAATGATTGGAAGGTAGTGTCAATCCTTAAGGAATTGGTTTGCATTTGTTCTTTAATGGCTTTCTTGGATTGATTGAAAGCTAGTCTTAATCCATAAGGAATTGGATTCTCTTTCTCTTTTAATGGCTTAAATTGAATGATTGAAAGCTAGTCTTAATCCTTAAGGAATTGGTTTCCATTTCTTCTTTAATGGCTTTCTTCCTTTGATTGGAAGCTAGTCTTAATGCTTAGGGAAATGGATTCTCTTTCTCTTTTAATGGCTTAAATGGAATGATTGAAAGCTAGTCTTAATCCACAAGGAATTGGATTCTATTTCTCTTTTAATGGCTTAAATGGAATGATTGGAAGCTAGTCTTAATCCTTAAGGAATTGGTTTCCATTTCTTCTTTAATGGCTTTCTTCCTTTGATTGGAAGCTAGTCTTAATGCTTAAGGAATTGGATTCTCTTTCTCTTTTAATGGCTTAAATGGAATGATTGAAAGCTAGTCTTAATCCTTAAGGAATTGGTTTCCATTTCTTCTTTAATGGCTTTCTTCCTTTGATTGGAAGCTAGTCTTAATGCTTAAGGAATTGGATTCTCTTTCTCTTTTCATGGCTTAAATGGAATGATTGAAAGCTAGTCTTAATCCTTAAGGAATTGGTTTCCATTTCTTCTTTAATGGCTTTCTTCCTTTGATTGGAAGCTAGTCTTAGTGCTTAAGGAATTGGATTCTCTTTCCCTTTTAGTGGCTTAAATGGAATGATTGAAAGCTAGTCTTAATCCTTAAGGAATTGGTTTCCATTTCTTCTTTAATGGCTTTCTTCCTTTGATTGGAAGCTAGTCTTAATGCTTAAGGAATTGTATTCTTTTTCTCTTTAATGACTTAAGTGGAATGATTGAAAGCTAGTCTTAATCCTTAAGGAATTGGTTTCCATTTCTTCTTTAATGGCTTTCTTCCTTTGTTTGGAAGCTAGTCTTAATGCTTAAGAATTGGTTTCTTTCTTCTTTAATGGCTTAAATGGAATGATTGGAAGCTAGTCTTAGTGCTTAAGGAATTGGATGCTCTTTCTCATTTAATGGCGTAAATGGAATGATTGAAAGCTAGTCTTAATCCTTAAGGAATTGGTTTCCATTTCTTCTTTAATGGCTTTCTTCCTTTGATTGGAAGCTAGTCTTAATGCTTAAGGAATTGGATTCTCTTTCTCTTTTAATGGCTTAAATGGAATGATTGAAAGCTAGTCTTAATCCTTAAGGAATTGGTTTCCATTTCTTCTTTAATGGCTTTCTTCCTTTGATTGGAAGCTAGTCTTAATGCTTAAGGAATTGGATTCTCTTTCTCTTTTAATGGCTTAAATGGAATGATTGAAAGCTAGTGTTAATCCATTAGGAATTGGTTTCCATTTCTTTTTTAATGGCTTTCTTCCTTTGATTGGAAGCTAGTCTTAATGCTTAAAGAATTGGATTCTTTTAATGGCTTAAATGGAATGATTGAAAGCTAGTCTTAATCCTTAAGGAATTGGATTCCCTTTCTCTTTTAATGGCTTAAATGGAATGATTGAAAGCTAGTCTTAATCCTTAAGGAATTGGTTTCCATTTCTTCTTTAATGGCTTTCTTCCTTTGATTGGAAGCTAGTCTTAGTGCTTAAGGAATTTGATTCTCTTTCTCTTTTAATGACTTAAATGGAATGATTGAAAGCTAGTCTTAATCCTTAAGGAATTGGTTTCCATTTCTTCTTTAATGGCTTTCTTCCTTCGATTGGAAGCTAGTCTTAAAGCTTAAGGAATTGGATTCTCTTTCTTTTAATGGCTTAAATGGAATGATTGAAAGCTAGTCTTAATCCTTAAGGAATTGGTTTCCATTTCTTCTTTACTGGCTTTCTTCCTTTGATTGGAAGCTAGTCTTAATGCTTAAGGAATTGGATTCTCTTTCTCTTTAGTGGCTTAAATGGAATGATTGAAAGCTAGTCTTAATCCTTAAGGAATTGGTTTCCATTTCTTCTTTAATGGCTTTCTTCCTTTGATTGGAAGCTAGTCTTAATGCTTAAGGAATTGGATTCTCTTTCTTCTTAATGGCTTAAATGGAATGATTGAAAGCTAGTCTTAATCCTTAAGGAATTGGATTCTCTTTCTTCTTTAATGGCTTAAATGGAATGATTGAAAGCTAGTCTTAATCCATAAGGAATTGGTTTGCATTTCTTCTTTAATGGCTTTCTTCCTTTGATTGGAAGCTAGTCTTAATGCTGAAGGAATTGGATTCTCTTTCTCTTTTAATGGCTTAAATGGAATGATTGAAAGCTAGTCTTAATCCTTAAGGAATTGGTTTCCATTTCTTCTTTAATGGCTTTCTTCCTTTGATTGGAAGCTAGTCTTAATGCTGAAGGAATTGGATTCTCTTTCTTTTAATGGCTTAAATGGAATGATTGAAAGCTAGTCTTAATCCTTAAGGAATTGGTTTCCATTTCTTCTTTAATGGCTTTCTTCCTTTGAAAGGAAGCTAGTCTTAATGCTTAAGGAATTGGATTCTCTTTCTATTTTAATGGCTTAAATGGAATGATTGAAAGCTAGTCTGAATCCTTAAGGAATTGGTTTCCATTTCTTCTTTAATGGCTTTCTTGGAATGATTGGAAGGTAGTCTTCATGCTTGAGGAATTGGATTCTCTTCCTATTTTAGTGGCTTTATGGAATGATTGAAAGCCAGTCTTAATCCTTAAGGAATTGGATTCTCTTTCTCTTTTAATGGCATAAATGGAATTATTGAAAGCTAGTCTTAATCCTTCAGGAATTCGTTTCCATTTCTTCTTTTATGGCTTTCTTCCTTTGATTGGAAGCTAGTCTTAATGCTTAAGGAATTGGATTCTCTTTCTCTTTTAATGGCTTAAATGGAATGATTGAAAGCTAGTCTTAATCCTTAAGGAATTGGTTTCCATTTCTTCTTTAATGGCTTTCTTCCTTTGATTGGAAGCTAGTCTTAATGCTGAAGGAATTGGATTCTCTTTCTCTTTTAATGGCTTAAATGGAATGATTGAAAGCTAGTCTTAATCCTTAAGGAATTGGTTTCCATTTCTTCTTTAATGGCTTTCTTCCTTTGATTGGAAGCTAGTCTTAATGCTTAAGGAATTGGATTCTCTTTCTCTTTTAATGGCTTAAATGGAATGATTGAAAGCTAGTCTTAATCCTTAAGGAATTGGTTTCCATTTCTTCTTTAATGGCTTTCTTCCTTTGATTGGAAACTAGACTTCATGCTTAACGAACTAGATTCTCTTTCTCTTTTAATGGCTTAAATGGAATGATTGAAAGCTAGTCTTGATCCTTAAGGAATTGGTTTCCATTTCTTCTTTAATGGCTTTCTTCCTTTGATTGGAAGCTAGTCTTAATGCTTAAGGAATTGGATTCTCTTTTCTTCTTAATGGCTTAAATGGAATGATTGAAAGCTAGTCTTAATCCTTAAGGAATTGGATTCTCATTTCTCTTTAATGGCTGAAATGGAATGATTGAAAGCTAGTCTTAATCCTTAAGGAATTGGTTTCATTTCTTCTTTAATGGCTTTCTTCCTTTGGTTGGAAGCTAGTCTTAATGCTGAAGGAATTGTATTCTTTTTCTTCTTTAATGGCTTAAATGGAATGATTGAAAGCTAGTCTTAATCCTTAAGCATTTGGTTTCCATTTCTTCTTTAATGGCTCTCTTCCTTTGATTGGAAGCTAGTCTTAATGCTTAAGGAATTGGATTCCCTTTCTATTTTAATGGCTTAAATGGAATGATTGAAAGCTAGTCTTAATCCTTAAGGAATTGGTTCTCATTTCTTCTTTAATGGCTTTCTTCCTTTGATTGGAAGCTAGTCTTCATGCTTAAGGAATTGGATTCTCTTTCTCTTTTAATGGCTGAAATGGAATGATTGAAAGCTAGTCTTAATCCTTAAGGAATTGGTTTCCATTTCTTCTTTAATGGCTTTCTTCCTTTGATTGAAAGCTAGTCTTAATGCTTAAGGAATTAGATTCTTTCTTCTTTAATGGCTTAAATGGAATGATTGAAAGCTAGTCTTAATCCTTAAGGAATTGGATTCTCTTTCTCTTTTAATGGCTTAAATGGAATGATTGAAAGCTAGTCTTAATCCTTAAGGAATTGGTTTCTATTTCTTCTTTAATGGCTTTCTTCCTTTGATTGGAAGCTAGTCTTAATGCTTAAGGAATTGTATTCTTTTTCTGTTTTAATGGCTTAAATGGAATGATTGAAAGCTAGTCTTAATCCTTAAGGAATTGGTTTCCATTTCTTCTTTAATGGCTTTCTTCCTTTGATTGGAAGCTAGTCTTAATGCTTAAGGAATTGCATTCTCTTTCTCTTCTAATGGCTTAAATGGAATGATTGAAAGCTAGTCTTAATCCTTAAGGAATTGGTTTCCATTTCTTATTTAATGGCTTTCTTCCTTTGATTGGAAGCTAGTCTAAATGCTTAAGGAATTGGATTCTCTTTCTCTCTTAATGGCGTAAATGGAAGCATTGGAAGCTAGTCTTAATCCTTAAGGAATTGGTTTCATTTCTTCTTTAATGGCTTTCTTCCTTTGATTGAAAGCTAGTCTTAATGCTTAAGGAATTGGATTCTTTCTTCTTTTAATGGCTTAAATGGAATGATTGAAAGCTAGTCTTAATCCTTAAGGAATTGGATTCTCTTTCTCCTTTCATGGCTTAAATGGAATGATTGAAAGCTAGTCTTAATCCTTGAGGAATTGGTTTCCATTTCTTCTTTAATGGCTTTCTTCCTTTGATTGGAAGCTAGACTTAATGCTTAAGGAATTGGATTCTCTTTCTTTTAATGGCTTAAATGGAATGATTGAAAGCTAGTCTTAATCCTTAAGGAATTGGTTTCATTTCTTCTTTAATGGCTTTCTTCCTTTGATTGGAAGCTAGTCTTAATGCTTAAGGAATTGATTCTCTTTCTCTTTTAATGGCTTAAATGGAATGATTGAAAGCTAGTCTTAATCCTTAAGGAATTGGTTTCCATTTCTTCTTTAATGGCTTTCTTCCTTTGATTGGAAGCTAGTCTTAATGCTTAAGGAATTGGATTCTCTTTCTCTTTTAATGGCTTAAATGGAATGATTGAAAGCTAGTCTTAATCGTTAAGGAATTGTTTTCTATTTCTTCTTTAATGGCTTTCTTCCTTTGATTGGAAGCTAGTCTTAATGCTTAAGGAATTGGATTCTCTTTATCTTTAATGGCTTAAGTGGAATGATTGAAAGCTAGTTGTAATCATTAAGGAATTGGTTTTCATTTCTTCTTTAATGGCTTTCTTCCTTTGATTGGAAGCTAGTCTTAATGCTTAAGGAATTGGATTCTCTTTCTCTTTCAATGGCTTAAATGGAATGATTGAAAGCTAGTCTTAATCCTTAAGCATTTGGTTTCCATTTCTTCTTTAATGGCTTTCTTCCTTTGATTGGAAGCTATTCTTAATGCTTAAGAAATTGGATTCCCTTTCTCTTTTAATGGCTGAAATGGAATGATTGAAAGCTAGTCTTAATCCTTAAGGAATTGGTTTCCATTTCTTCTTTAATGGCTTTCTTCCTTTGATTGGAAGCTAGTCTTAATGCTTAAGGAATTGGATTCTCTTTCCTTTTCATGGCTTAAATGGAATGATTGAAAGCTAGTCTTAATCCTTAAGGAATTGGTTTCCATTTCTTCTTTAATGGCTTTCTTCCTTTGATTGGAAGCTAGTCTTAATGCTTAAGGAATTGGATTCTCTTTCTCTTTTAATGGCTTAAATGGAATGATTGAAAGCTAGTCGTAATCGTGAAGGAATTGGTTCCATTTCTTCTTTAATGGCTTTCTTCCTTTGATTGGAATCTAGTCTTAATGCTTAAGGAATTGGATTCTCTTTCTCTTTTAATGGCTTAAATGGAATGATTGAAAGCTAGTCTTAATCCTTAAAGAATTGGATTCTCTTTCTCTTTTAATGGCTTAAATGGAATGATTGAAAGCTAGTCTTAATCCTTAAGGAATTGGTTTCGATTTCTTCTTTAATGGCTTTCTTCCTTTGATTGAAGCTAGTCTTAATGAGCAAGGAATTGGATTCACTTTCTCTTTTAATAGCTTAAATGGAATGATTGAAAGCTAGTCTTAATCCTTAAGGAATTGGTTTCCATTTCTTCTTTAATGGCTTTCTTCCTTTGATTGGAAGCTAGTCTTAATGCTTAAGGAATTGGATTCTCTTTCTCTTTTAATGGCTTAAATGGAATGATTGAAAGCTAGTCTTAATGCTTAAGGAATTGGTTTCCATTTCTTCTTTAATGGCTTTCTTCCTTTGATTGGAAGCTAGTCTTAATGCTTAAGGAATTGATTCTCTTTCTCTTTTAATGGCTTAAATGGAATGATTGAAAGCTAGTCTTAATCCTTAAGGAATTGGTTTCATTTCTTCTTTAATGGCTTTCTTCCTTTGATTGGAAGCTAGTCTTAATGCTTAAGGAATTGGATTCTCTTTCTCTTTAATGGCTTAAATGGAATGATTGAAAGCTAGTCTTAATCCTTAAGGAATTGGTTTCCATTTCTTCTTTAATGGCTTTCTTCCTTTGATTGGAAGCTAGACTTAATCCTTAAGGAATTGGTTTCCATTTCTTCTTTAATGGCTTTAATGGAATGATTGAAAGCTAGTCTTAATGCTTAAGGAATTGGATTCTCTTTCTCTTTAATGGCTTAAATGGAATGATTGAAAGCTAGTCTTAATCCTTAAGGAATTGGTTTCCATTTCTTCTTTAATGGCTTTCTTCCTTTGATTGGAAGCTAGTCTTAATGCTTAAGGAATTGGATTCTCTTTCTCTTTAATGGCTTAAATGGAATGATTGAAAGCTAGTCTTAATCCTTAAGGAATTGGCTTCGATTTGTTCTTTAATGGCTATCTTCCTTTGATTGGAAGCTAGTCTTAATGCTTAAGGAATTGGATTCCCTTTCTCTTTTAATGGCATAAATGGAATGATTGAAAGCTAGTCTTAATCCTTAAGGAATTGGTTTCATTTCTTCTTTAATGGCTTTCTTCCTTTGATTGGAAGCTAGTCTTAATGCTTAAGGAATTGGATTCTCTTTCTCTTTTAATGGCTTAAATGGAATGATTGAAAGCTAGTCTTAATCCTTAAGGAATTGGTTTCCATTTCTTC
>CM062529.1:39850253-39903131 GCA_031439595.1 Pterocarpus santalinus | reverse complement strand
ATTAAGATTCTAGCTTTCAATTCCATTAAGACCATTTAAGCCATTAAAGAGAAAAAAAATATGAATTCATTAAGCGTTAAGACTAGCTTCCAATAAGCCAAAGGAAGAAAGCGACAAGAAGAAATGAAGAAAGCCAATTCAAGGAAACCAGTGTTAAGGATTAGGACTAGCTTTCAATCATTGTTCGAGCCATTGTTAAAAAGAGAGTCCAATTCCTTATGTGATAAGATTTAACTTCCCAATCAAAGGAAGAGAGTCGCTAAAGAAGAAATGAAACGAATTAATAAAGGATTTAGGCCGGCTTTCAATCATTACATTCAAGCCATTAAAGAGAAAGAGAATTAAAATTCATTAAAGCATCAATTAGCTTCCAATCAAAGGAAGAAAGCCATTAAGAAGAAATGGAAACCAATTCCTTGGGATTAAGACTAGCTTTCCAATCACATTCCACATTTAAACCCATTAAAGAGAAAAAGAATCCAATGTCTTAAACATTGGGACTAGCTTCCAATCAAGGAGAAGAAAGCCATTAAAGAAAGAAAGTAAACCAATTCATGGGATGGTAGGCTTTTAATCATTGATTAGTGAAATTCAAGGAAGAAAGTCATTCATAGCGGTAACAGACTATTTGATAAAGGAAAAGCCATTAAGAGAGAAATGAAACCAATTCGTTAAGGATTAAGACTAACTTTCAATCATTCCATTTTAAAACTATTAAAGAGAAAGAGAATCCAATATGCTTAAGCATTGGGACTAACTTCCAATCAAGGGAAGAAAGCCATTAAAAAGAAAGAAATGGAAACCAATTCCTTAAGCAGTAAGACCAACAGATAATTACATTTAAATAGTTAAAAAGAATGAGAATTCCAATTCGCCCGAGCATTAAAGATATTAGCTTGCTAAACAATGGAAAATAGCCATTAAAGAAGAAGTAAATACAAAATTCCAGCAGGAATAAGACTAGCTTTCCAATCCATTTCCATAAATATTAAAAAGAAGAAAAAAGAGCCACTAATTCCTTAAGCGTTAAGCGGACTAACTTCCAATCAAAGGAAGAAAGCCGTCAAAGAAGTAATGAAACCAATTCGCGCAGGATTAAAAATGGCTTTCAATCGTTAAATTTCAGCCATTAAAAGAAGAAAGAGAATCCAAATCCCTAGTAAATAAGGCCAGCTTCAATCAAAGGAAGAAAGCCATTAGAGACAAGAAAAATAGATAATTCATGTAGGGTTAAGACTATTTTCAATCATTACATTCAAATACATTAAGAAAGTCGTTGCCAAACAATTGGAACAAACTTAATCGAGGAAGAAAATAAATTAGAGAAAGTGAGCTTAGTTATTAAGGAATTCAGACTAGCTTTCAAGTGATGCCATTCAAGCCATTAAAAGGAGAAAAGAATACAATTCCTTGAGCATTAGGAGACTATTTGATCAAAGGCGTGTTAAGAAGAAATGAGAGGCAATTTCTTAAAGATTAAGACTAACTTTCAAATCCCATTCCATTTAAGCCATTAATAGGAAGAGAATCAAATAATATAAGCATTGGGACTAGGCAATCAAGGGAAGAGAAGCCAAAGAAGAAATGGAAACTAATTCCTTAAGGATTAAGACTAGCTTTCAATCATTCCATTTATGCCATTAAAGAGAAAATGAAGCAATTCCTTAAGGAGTTAGACTAACATAAATCATTCCATTTCAGCCATTTCAGTAGAGAAGAAATCAATTCATGCAGCACTAAGACTAGGCACCAATCAAAGGAAGAAAACCATTAAAGAAGAAATGGAAACCCATTTGTTAAGCATTAAGACTAGCTTTGAATCAGTTCATTTAATGCCATTAAAGAGATGAAAGATTCAATTCCTTCAAGAGTTAAGACTAGACTTTCCAAACAATGGAAGAAAGGCATTCAAGAAGAAAGTAGGCCAATTAATTAAGGATTTAAAGCCCAGGCTTTGATAAATTCCATTTAAGTCATTAAAGAGAAAGAGAATACAATTAGTTAAGCGTTAAGACTAGATTTGATCAAAGGAAGAAAGCCCATTCAAAGAAGAAATATGAAACCAATTCCTTAAGGAATTAAGGCCAAACTTATTACAGCTCATTCCATTTAAGCCATTAAAGAGAAAGAGAATCGAATTCCTTAAGCAATAAGACCCAGCTAAATCGAGGAAGAAAGTCATTAAAGAAGAAATGAAACCAGTGCCTTAAGGATTAAGACTAGCTTTCAATCGTACCATTCAAGCCATTAAAAGAAAAAGAGAAATCCAAATTAATAAAGCATTAGGCTACAAAACTAAATCAGAGGAAGAAAGCCATTAAGAAGAAATGAAACCCAGACCTCATGGAATTAAGGCTAAAGCTGATCGTTCCACTTAAGTCATTAAAAAGAAAGAGAATACAATTCCTTAAGCATTGAATGACTTCCGTTCAAAGGAGAAGAAAGCCATTAAAGAAGAAATGGAAATCAATTCCTTATGGAATTAAGACTAAACTTTCAATCGTTCGTTTAAACCCGATAAAGGGAGAAAGAGAAATCAATGTGGCAAGCGTCGGGACGAAAACTTCAAAGTGATATTAAGAAAAATGAAAGCGATCGCCCAAGGATTAAGACTAACTTTCAATCATTCCATTTACTTTATTAAATGAGAAAAGAGAATCCAATTCCTTAAGCATTAAGACTGACTTCCAATCAAAGGAAGAAAGCGATTAAAAGAAGAAGTGGAAATAATTAATTAAGGATTCAGAGACTAAACTTTGAATCAGTTTATTTCAAGTAGTTAAAGATAAAGAGAATTCAATTCCCTTCAGGATTAAGACTAGCTTCCAAACAATGGAAGAAAACCATTCAAAGAAAGAAATGGAAACCAATTCACTTAAGGATTAAGACCTGACTTTCAATCATTCCACTTAAGTCATTAAAAGAGAATGAAGAATACAATTCCTTAAAACATTAATTCAAGCTTCCAATCAAAGGAAGAAAGCCATTAAAGAAGAAATGGAAACGAATTCGGCTTAAGGATTAGGCCCAGGCTTTGAATCGTTTCATTCGAGCCATTAAAGAGAAAGAGAATCCAATTCCTTAAGCAATAAGACTTGCTTTTCAATCAAAGGAGAGAAGGTCATTAAAGAAGAAAATGGAAATAATTGCTTAAGGAAAAGTTAAGACTAGCTTTCCAATCCCGTCGATTCAAACCCATTAAAAGAGAAAGAGAATCCCAATTCCTTAAGCGATTCAAATAAACACCAATCAAAGGAAAGAAAATATTATTAGAAGAAATGGAAACCAATTCGCCAAGGATTGGACGAAACTTCAATCGTTCCATTCCCAAGCCATTAAAGAGAAAGAGAATCAATTCCAATATGACATTGGGACTAGCTTCCAATCAAAGGGAAGAAAGCCATTAAAGAAGAAATGGAAATAATTCCTTACGGGATGAAGACCAGCTTAATCATTCCCGTTCAAGCCATTAAAGGAAGAGTCAATTAAGCTTTAAGACTAGCTTCCAATCGAGGAAAAGCCATTGAAAGAAATGAGCAATTAGTTAAGGATTAAGACTAGCTTTCAAATCATTGATTTATTATTAAGGAAGAAAGTCAATGTCTTTAAACTATTGGGTTGACTTGGCTCAAGGAAGAAAACCATTAAAAGAAAATGGAAGCCAATTCTTAAGCATTAAGACCCAGCTTCGATCATTCCATTTAAGCGGATTAAAGAGATAGAAATTCAAATTGCTTGAGATTAGACTAGCTTCAAACAATCAGGAAGAAAGCCATTAATGAAAGAAATGGAAACCAATTCCCTTAAGAATTAAGACCCAGCTTTCAATCTCGTTCCGTTTAAGCTACATTAAAGAGAAAAAAAAAAATACAATTCCTTAAGCATTCGACTAGCTTCTAATCAAAGGAAGAAAGCCAGTAAAGAAAAGCTGGAAACCTTTGATTGCTATGGAGATTAAGACCCAGCTTTCAATCGTTCCATTTCGACCGTTAAAAGAGAAAGAGAATCAATTCCTTAAGCAACAAGACTAAACACCGATCAGGGAAGAAAGTCATTATTAAGAAGAAATGAAATAATTCATGGAGATTAAGACCAGCTTTCCGATCATCTTACATTCAAACTGTTAAAGAGAAAGAGAATCCAATTCCCTTAAGCATTAAGACTAGCTTCCAATCATTCCAGGAAAGCCATTAAAGAAGAAATGGAAACCAATTCCTTAACCAAAATTAAGACTAACAAATCAATTGCATTTAAGCCATTAAAAGAGAAAAGAATACCAATTCCTTCAACATTAAGACTGACTTCCGTTAAAGAGAAAAAAAATACGACAAAGAAGAAGTAAACCAATTATTGGAGTTAAACGGCTCAATCATTACATTTAGGCCAATAAAGGAGAAAGAGAATCCAATTCCTGTAAGCGTGGGACTAGCTTTCAATCCAGAAGAAAACCATTAAAGAAGAAATGGAAACCAATTCCTTAAGGATTAAGACCGCTTTCAATCGTTCCATTTCAGCCAAGTTAAAAGAGAAGGGAATGGAGTGTTAAGCTGATAAGGCCAGGCTTCCCGATATCGAGGGAAAGAAAGTGGGTAAAGAAAAAATGGAAACCAAATTACATGAGGATTAAGACTTGCTTTCAATCATTCCATTTAAGCCATTAAAGAGAAAGGGAATCAAATTCCTTAAGCATTAAGACTAGCTTCCAATCAAGGGAAGAAAGCCATTAGTAAGAAGAAATGAAACCAATTCCTAAGCGATTAAGACTAGCTTTCAATCATTCCCATTTAAGCCATTGTTAAGAGAGAAGAGAATACAATTCCTTAAGCAAATTAAGACTAGCTTCCAATCAAAGGAAGAAAGCCATTAAAGAAGAAATGAAACCAATTCCTTAAGGTTAAGACCCAGCTTTCAATCATTGCATTTAATGCCATTAAAATAGAGAAAGAAGAATCAATTAAACAAAGCATTAAAGACCAGCTTCCAAACGATCAAAGGAAAGAAAGCCATTAATGAAGAAATGGAAACCAATTCTTAAGTAATAAGACTAGCTTTCAATCCATTCCATTTAAGCCATTAAAGAGAAAGAATCCAATTCCTTAAGCATTAAGACTGAGCTTTCAATCAAGGGAGAAAAGCCATTAAAGAAGAAAAATGGAAACCAATTCACTTAAGCATTAAGACCCAGCTTTCGATCATTCCAAGAAAAGCCATTAAAGAAGAAATGGAATCCAATTCCTAAAGAGATTAAGACTAGCTTTCCAATCATTGCATTAAGCCATTAAAAGAGAAGAGAATCCAATTCCTTAAGGATTAAGACACTGTCAATCATTCCACTTAAGTCATTCACAAAAAGAAAGAATACAATTCTGCATTAATTGCTTAATCAAAAAGCCATTAATGAAGAAATGAAACCCAATTCCCTTAAGGATTAAGACTAGCTTTCAAATCATTCCATTTAAGCCATTAAAAAGAAGAGAATCCAATTCCTTAAGCATTAAGACTAGCTTCCAATCAAAGGAAGAAAGCCATTAAAGAAGAAATGCGAAACCAATTCCTTAAGGATTCAAAGACCCAAACTTTCCAATCATTCCCATTTAAGCCATGTAAAGCAGAGAAAGAGAGAATCCAATTCCTTAAGCATTAAGACTAAGCTTCCAATCAAGGAATTTAAGACAATAAAGAAGAAATGGAAACCAATTCCTTAAGCTTTAGACTTAGCTTCCATTCATAGAGAAGAAAGCCATTAAAAGAAGATAAGAGAAGCGAAATGCTAAAGGATTAAAGACTAGGCTTTCAATCATTCTATTTAAGCCATTAAAGAGAGAAAGAAAGAATCCAATTCCTTAAGCATTAAGAGCCCCAGCTTCCAATCAACGGAAGAAAGCCATTAAGAAGAAATGAAAACCAATTCGCCAAGATTAAGAACTAGCTTTCAAATCTATTCCGTTTGAAGCCATTAAAGAAGAGAAGAGAATCCAATTCCTTAAGCATGTTAAGACTAGCATCCAATCAAAGGAAGAAAGCCATTAAAGAAGAAATGAAACCAATTCCTAAAGGATTAAGACTAGCAGCTTTCAATCATTCCATTTAAGCCATTAAATGAGAAGAGAATCCAATTCCTTAAGCATTAAGACTAGGCTTTCCAATCAAAGGAAGCAAAGCTATGTAAAGAAGAAATGAAACCAATTCTTAAGGATTAAAGACTAAGCGACTTTTCAATCATTCCATTGTAGATTAAAAAGAAAAAATTCAGCCTTTAGGATTAAGACTAGCGTCAAACAACTGGAAAAGCCATTAAGAAGAAAGAGAATCCAATTCCTTAGCAGGATTAAGACTAACTTTCAATCATTCCCAAAGAAGCCATTAAGAAGAAATGGAAACCAATTCCTTAAGCATTAAGACTAGCTTTCAATCATTCATTCAGCCCATTAAAGAAAATCCAATTCGCCCAAGCATTAAGGTAGCGCAATCAAAGGAAGAAAGCGTTTAAAGAAGAAATGGGAAACCAATTCCTTAAGGATTAAGACCAGCTTTCAATCATTCCATTTAAGCCATTAAAAGAGAAAGAAGAATCCAATTCCTTAAGCACATTAAGACTAGCTTCCAATCAAAGGAAGAAAGCCATTAAAGAAGAAATGAAACCAATTCCTTAAGGATTAAGACTAGCTTTCAATCATTCCCATTTAAGCCGATTAAAGAGAAGAGAATCCCAATTCGCTTAGCGTTAAGACTAGCTTCCAATCAAGGAAGGAAAAGCCATTAAAGAAGAAATGGAAATAATTCCTTAAGAATTTAAGACCCCAGCTTTCAATCATTCCATTAAGACAAGCCATTAAAGAGAAAGAGAATCCAATTCCTGTAAGCATTAAGACTAGCTTCCAATCAATGGAAGAAAGCCATTAGAGAAGAAATCAAACTAATTCAGCAAGGATTAAAGACTAGCTTTCAATCATTCTATTTAAGCCCATTTAAATGAGAAAGGGAATCCAATTCCTTAAGCATTAAAGATCTAACTTCCAATCAAACGAAGAAAGCCATTAATGAAGAAATGGAAACCAATTCCTTAAGGATTAAGACTAGCTTTCAATCATTTCCATTTAAGCCATTATTAAAGAAGAGTCAATTCATGTAATGAGGCAGCTTGTCAGGAAGAATGTTAGAAGAAATGAGAATCCAATTCCCTTAAAGCATTAAGAGCCTAGCTTCCAATCAAGAAAAGAAAATATTAATGAAGAAATGAAACCAATTCCTTAAGGATTAAGACTAGCTTTCAATCATTACATTCAAGCCATTAAAAGAGAAAGAGAATCCAATTCCTTAAGCATTAAGACTAGCTTCCAATCAAAGGAAGAAAGCCATTAAAGAAGAAATGGAAACCAATTCCTTAAGGATTAAGATAGCTTTCAAATCATTCCCATTTAAGCCATTAAAAGAGAAAGAGAATCCACATTCCTTAAGCATTAAGACTAAAACTTCCAATCAAAGGAAGAAAGCCATTAAAGAAGAAATGGAAACCAATTCCTTAAGGATTAAGACTAGCTTTCAATCATTCCATTTAAGCCATTAAAGGAGAAAGAGAATCCAATTCCTTAAGCACTAAGACTAACTTCCAATCAAAGGAAGAAAGCCATTAAAAAGAAGAAATGGAAACCAATTCGCCAAGGATTAAGACTAGCTTTCAATCATTCCATTTAAGCCATTAAATGAGAAAAGAGAATCGATTGTAACCTTTAAGACTGGCTAATCAAATGAGAAAAAGCCATTAAAGAAAATGGAAGCCAATTCCTTAAGCATTAAGACTAGCTTCCCATCATTCCATTTAAATAGTTAAAAAGAAGAAATTCAATTCTTGAGGATTAGACAAACTTTTAGCTCAAGAAAAGAAAGCCATTAAAGAGAAAGAAATGGAAACCAATTCCTTAAGAGATCAAGACTAGCTTTCAATCATTCCATATAAGCCATTAAAAGAGAAAGAGAATACAATTCCTTAAGCATTATAAAGACTAGCTTCCAATCAAAGGAAAAAGCCAATTAAGAGAAAAGAAATGGAATCCAATGGTCCCAAAGGATTAAGACTAGCTTTTCAAATGTCATTCCATTTAAGCCATTAAAAGAAAAGAGAATCAATTCACTAAGCATTAAGACTAGCTCAATCAACGGAAGAAAGCCATGTTAATGAAGAAATGGAAACCAATTCACTTGGGATTAAGACCCAAAGCTTTCAATCATTACATTTAAGCCATTAAAAACGAAGAGAATCGAATTCATAAGCATTGAACTAAAACTTGATCAAGGAAGAAAATGTTAAGAGAAATGGAATCCAAATTCACTTAAGGCATTAGACTAGCTTTCAATCGTTCCATTTAAGAAAATGTCTAATGAGAGAAATGAATCCAAATTCCTTAGGGAATTAAGACCAGCTTTCAATCATTCCATTTAAGCCATTAAAGAAGAAATGAGAACCAATTCCTTAAGCATTAAGACTAGGCTTTCAATCATTTCCATTTTTAAGCCCATTAAGGAAGAAAGAGAATCCAATGTCACTTAAGCTTTAAGACTAGCTTCCATTCAAAGGAGAAAGCCATTAAAGAAGAAATGAAACCAAATGCTAAAGGATTAAGACTAACTTTCAATCATTCCATTTAAGCCATTAAAGAGAAAAGAGAATCCAATTCCTTAAGCATTAAGACTAGCTTCCAATCAAAGGAAGAAAGCCACTAAAGAAGAGAAATGAAAGCAATTAGCATAAGGATTTAAGGCACTAGCTTTCAATCATCTCGCGTTTAAGCCATTAAAAGAGAAAGAGAATCCAATTCCTTAAGCGATTGGAAGACTAGCTTCCAGAAATCAAATGATATGAAAGCCATTAAAGAAGAAATGAAACCTAATTCTTTAAGGATTAAGACTAGCTTTCAATCGGCTTCCCATTTAAGCCATTAAAGAGAGAAAAGAGAATCAATTCCTTAAAGCATATTAAGACTGACTTTCAATCAAAGGTAAAGAAAAGCCATTAAAGAAGAATGGAAACCAATTCCTTAAAGATTTAAGACTAACTTTCTAACTCATTCCATTTAAGCCATTAAAAGAGAAAGGGAAATCCAATCATGGCAGCTAGACTAGCTTCAATCAAAGGAAGAAAGCCATTAAGAAAGAAATGAAACCAATTCCTAAAGGAATTAAGACTAGCTTTCAATCAAGAGCCCTTAAGAAGAATGAGCAGCATTCTTAACAAATTAAGACTAGCGTGATATTCCATTTAATATTAAAAGAGAATGGGAAATCCAATTCGTTAAGACATTAAGACTTAGCTTTGGCTCTAATCAAAGGAAGAAAGCCATTAAAGAAGAAATGATAACCAATTCCTTAAGGAATTTAAGACTAGCTTTCAATCATTCTCACTTTAAGCACATTAAAAGAAAAGAGAATCTAATTCCTGATAAGCATTAAGACTAGCTTCCAATCAAAGGAAGAAAGTCATTAAAGAAGAAATGAAACCAATTCATCAAAGGGATTAGACATTTCAATCATTCCATTTGTATTAAGCAGAAGAAAACCAATTCTTCAACAGAATTAAATCTTAAAACTTCCAATCATTCCATTTAAGACATTAAAAGAGAAAGAGAATACAATTCACTTGAAGGATTAAAGACTCAAATCTTCCAATCAAAGGAGTTAGAAAGCCATTAAAGAAGTTATAATGAAACCAATGTCCTTAGATTAAGACTTAGCTCTTTCAATCATTCCATTTAAGCCATTAAGAAGAGAGAAAGAGAATCCAATTCCTTAAGCATTAAATAGACTTAGCTTCCAATCAAAGGAAGAAAGCCATTAATGAAGAAATGAAACCAATTCCTTGTAAGGATTATAAAGACTAGCTTTCAATCATTCCAGAATTAAGCCATTAAATAGAAAGGGAATCCAATTCCTGAAGCATTAAGACTAGCTTCCAACTCAAAGGAAGAAATGCCATTAAAGAAAGAAATGAAACCAATTCCTAAAAAGATTAAGACTAGCTTTCCAATCATTCCATTTAAGCCATTAAAAGAGAAATGAATCCCAATTCCTTTCTAACATTAAAGACTAGCTTCCCAAATCAAAGGATAAGTGTCATGTAAGAAGAAATGAAACCAATTCCTTATCAGGATTAAGATCTAGCTTTCTAATCATTCCATTTAAGCTGCAGCAATCACCTTGAACATTAGACTAGTCAATTCAAAAGAAGGAATAGGTTGAATAAGAATGGAACCAATTCTTAAGGAATTAAGACAAGCTTTCAATCATTCCATTTTAAGCTATTAAAAGAGAAAGAGAATCCAATTCCTTAAGCATTAAAGACTAGCTTCCAATCAAAGGAAAGAAAGCCATTAAAGAAGAAATGGAAACCAATTCCTTGAAGGATTAAGATCAGCTTTCAATCATTCCCATTTAAGCCACTTGTTACAAAAGAGAAAGAGGAATCTCAATTCCCTTAAGCATTAACACTAGCTTCCAATCAAAGGAAGAAAGCCAATCTAAAGCAAGAAATGGAAACCAATTCCTCGTAAAAGGATTAAGACTTAGGCTTTCAATCATTCCATTTAAGCCATTAAAAGAGAAAGAAAGGAATCCAATTCTTAAGCATTAAGACTAGCTTCCAATCAAAGGAAGAAAGCCATTAAAGAAGAAATGGAAACCAATTTCTTGGGATTAAGACTAGCTTTCAATCATTGCATTTAAGCCATTAAAAGAGAAAGAGAATCAATTCCTTAAGCATTAAGACTAGCTTCCAATCAAAGGAAGAAAGCCATTAATGAAGAAATGAAACCAATTCCTTAAGGATTAAGACTAGCTTCAATCATTCCATTTAAGCCGTTAAAGAGAAAGAGAATCCAATTCCTTAAGTATTAAGACTAGCTTTCAATCATTCCAATTCAGCCATTAAAAGTGAAACGAAATCCAATTCCTTAAGCATTAGGACTAGCTTCCAATCAGGAAGAAAAGCCATTAAAGAAGAAATGGAAACCAATTCATCATAAGGATTAAGACTAGCTTTCAATCATTCCATTTTAAGCCATTAAAAGAGAAAGAGTATCCAATTTCTTAAGCATTAAGACTAGCTTCCAATCAAAGGAAGTAAGCCATTAAAGAAGAAATGGAAACCAATTCCTTAAGGATTAAGACTAGCTTTCAATCATTCCATTTAAGCCATTAAAAGAGAAAGAGAATCCAATTCCTTAAGCATTAAGACTAGCTTCCAATCAAAGGAAGAAAGCCATTAAAGAAGAAATGGAAACCAATTCATAAAGATTAAGACTAGCTTTCAATCATTCATTTAAGCCATTAAAAGGAAAGGAATCCAATTCCTTAAGCATTAAGACTAGCTTCCAATCAAAGGAAGAAAGCCATTAAAGAAGAAATGGAAACCAATTCAGCCCAAGGATTAAGACTAGCTTTCAATCATTCCATTTCAGCCATTAAAAGAGAAAGGGAATCGAATTCCTTAGGCATTAAGACTAGCTTCCAATCAAAGGAAGAAAGCCATTAAAGAAGAAATGGGAAGCAATTCTTGAAGGATTAAGACTAGCTTTCAATCATTCCATTTAAGCCATTAAAAGAGAAAGAGAATACAATTCCTTAAGCATTAAGACTAGCTTTCAAAGAAAGTATGGTGCAATCCAATTCCTTAAGCATTAAGACTAGCTTCCAATCAAAGGAAGAAAGCCATTAATGAAGAAATGGAAACCAATTCCTTAAGGATTAAGACTAGCTTTCAATCATTCCATTTAAGCCATTAAAAGAAAGAGAATCAATTCCTTAAGCATTAAGACTAGCTTCCAATCAAAGGAAGAAAGCCATTAATGAAGAAATGGAAACCAATTCCTTAAGGATTAAGACTAGCTTTCAATCATTCCAATAAAGCCATTAAAAGAGAAAGAGAATCCAATTCCTTAAGCATTAAGACTAGCTTCCAATCAAAGGAAGAAAGCCATTAAAGAAGAAATGGAAACCAATTCCTTAATGATTAAGACTAGCTTTCAATCATTCCATTTAAGCCATTAAAAGAGAAGGAGAATACAATTCCTTAAGCATTAAGACTAGCTAAATCAAAAGGAAGAAAGCCATTAAAAGAAATGAGAATCCGATTGCTTAAGCATTAAGACTAGCTTCCAATCAAAGGAAGAAAGCCATTAAAAGAGAAATGAAACCAATTCCTTAAGCATTAAGACTGCCTTTCAATCATTCCATTTAAGCCATTAAAGAGAAAGAAAGAATCCAATTCCTTAAGCATTAAGACTTGCTTCAATCAAAGGAAGAAAGCCATTAAAGAAGAAATGAAGCCAATTCTAAGGATTAAGACTAGCTTTCAATCATTCCATTTAAGCCATTAAAAGAGAAAGAGAATCCAATTCCTTAAGCATTAAGACTAGCTTCCCTTCAAAGGAAGAAAGCCATTAAAGAAGAAATGGAAATCAATTCCTTAAGGATTAAGACTAGCTTTCAATCATTCTATTTATGCCATTAAAAGCGAAAGAGAATGCAATTCCTTAAGCATTAAGACTAGCTTCCAATCAAAGGAAGAAAGCCATTAAAGAAGAAATGGAAACCAATTCTTTAAGGATTAAGACTAGCTTTCAATCATTCCATTTAAGCCATTAAAGAAAAGAGAATACAATTCCTTAAGCATTAAGACTAACTTCCAATCAAAGGAAGAAAGCCATTAAGGAAGAAATGGAAACCAATTCCTTAAGGATTAAGACTAGCTTTCAATCATTCCATTAAAGCCATTAAAAGAGAAAGAGAATCCAATTCCTTATGGATGAAGACTAGCTTTCAATCATTCCACTGAAGCCAATAAAAGAGAAAGAGAATACAAATCCTTAAGCTTTAAGACTAGCTTCCATTCATAGGAAGAAAGCCATCAAAGAAGATATGGAAACCAAATGCTTAAGGATTAAGACTAGCTTTCAATCATTCCATTAAAGCCATTAAAAGAGAAAGAGAATCCAATTCCTTAAGCATTAAGACTAGCTTCCAATCAAAGGAAGAAAGCCATTAAAGGAGAAATGAAACCCAAATCCTTAAGGATTAAGACTAGCTTTCAATCATTCCGTTTAAGCCATTAAAAGAGAAAGAGAATCCAATTCCTTAAGCATTAAGACTAGCATCCAATCAAAGAAAGAAAGCCATTAAAGAAGAAATGGAAACCAATTCCTAAAGGATTAAGACTAGCTTTCAATCATTCCATTTAAGCCATTAAAAGAGAAAGAGAATCCAATTCCTTAAGCATTAAGACTAGCTTCCAATCAAAGGAAGAAAGCCATTAATGAAGAAATGGAAACCAATTCCTTAAGGATTAAGACTAGCTTTCAATCATTCCATTTAAGCCATTAAAAGAGAAAGGGAATCCAATTGCTTAAGCAATAAGACTAGCTTTCAATCATTCCATTTAAGCCATTAAAAAAGAATGGGAATCCAATTCCTTAAGCATTAAGACTAGCTTCCAATCAAAGGAAGAAAGCCATTAAAGAAGAAATGGAAACCAATTCCTTAAGGATTAAGACTAGCTTTCAATCATTCCATTTAAGCCATTAAAAGAGAAAGGATATCCAATTCCTTAAGCATTAAGACTAGCTTCCAATCAGAGAAAGAAAGCCATTAAAGAAGAAATGAAAACCAATTCCTTAAGGATTAAGACTAGCTTTCAATCATTCCATTTAAGCCATTAAAAGAGAAAGAGAATCCAATTCCTTAAGCATTAAGAATAGCTTGCAATCAAAGGAAAAAAGCCATTAATGAAGAAATGGAAATCATTTCCTTAAGGATTAAGACTAGCTTTCAATCATTCCATTTAAGCCATTAAAAGAGAAAGGGAATCCAATTCCTTAAGCATTAAGACTAGCTTCCAATCAAAGGAAGAAAGCCATTAAAGAAGAAATGGAAACCAATTCCTTAAGGATTAAGACTAGCTTTGAATCATTCCATTTCAGGGATTAAAGAGAAAGGGAATCCAATTCCTTAAGCATTAAGACTAGCTTCCAATCAAAGGAAGAAAGCCATTAAAGAAGAAATGGAAACCAATTCTTAAGGATTAAGACTAGCTTTCAATCATTCCATTTAAGCCATTAAAAGAGAAAGAGAATCAATTCCTTAAGCATTAAGACTAGCTTCCAATCAAAGGAAGAAAGCCATTAAAGAAGAAATGGAAACCAATTCCTTAAGGATTAAGACTAGCTTTCAATCATTCCATTTAAGCCATTAAAAGAGAAAGAGAATCCAATTCCTTAAGCATTAGGGATTGTTTAATCCAAGTCAAAAGCCATTTCAAGAAATGAAGCATTCCATTTAAGCCATCAATCAAAAGTATTAAAGAAGTCCAATTCCTTAAGTATTAAGACTAGCTTCCAACCATACCAAGGAAGCCATTAATGAAGAAATGGAAACCAATTCCTTAAGGATTAAGACTAGCTTTCAATCATTCCATTTAAGCCATTAAAAGAGAAAGGGAATCCAATTCCTTAAGCATTAAGACTAGCTTCCAATCAAAGGAAGAAAGCCATTAAAGAAGAAATGGATTAAGACCAGCTTTCAATCATTCCATTTAAGCCATTAAAAGAGAAAGGGAATCCAATTCCTTAAGCATTAGGACTAGCTTCATATCAAAGGAAGAAAGACATTAAAGAAGAAATGGAAACCAATTCCTTAAGGATTAAGACTAGCTTTCAATCATTCCATTTAAGCCATTAAAAGAGAAAGAGAATCCAATTCCTTAAGCATTAAGACTAGCTTCCAATCAAAGGAAGAAAGCCATTAAAGAAGAAATGGAAACCAATTCCTTAAGGATTAAGACTAGCTTTCAATCATTCCATTTAAGCCATTAAAAGAGAAAGAGAATCCAATTCCTTAAGCATTAAGACCCTTAAGCATTAAGACTAGCTTCCAATCAAAGGAAGAAAGCCATTAAAGAAGAAATGGAAACCAATTCCTAAGGATTAAGACTAGCTTTCAATCATTCCATTTAAGCCATTAAAAAGAAAAGAGAATCCAATTCCTTAAGCATTAAGACTAGCTTCCAATCAAGGGAGAAAGCCTTTAAAGAAGAAATGGAAACCAATTCCTTAAGGATTAAGACTAGCTTTCAATCATTCCATTTAAGCCATTAAAAGAATCCAATTCTTTAAGCATTAAGACTAGCTTCCAATCAAAGGAAGAAAGCCATTAATAAAGAAATGGAAACCAATTCTTAAGGATTAAGACTAGCTTTCAATCATTCCATTTAAGCCATTAAAAGAGAAAGAGAATCCAATTCCTTAAGCATTAAGACTAGCTTCCAATCAAAGAAAGAAAGCCATTAATGAAGAAATGGAAACCAATTCTTAAGGATTAAGACTAGCTTTCAATCATTCCATTTAAGCCATTAAAAGAGAACGAGAATCCAATTCCTTAAGCATTAAGACTAGCTTTCAATCATTCCATTTAAGCCATTAAAGAAGAGAATCAATTCCTTAAGCATTAAGACTAGCTTCCAATCAAAGGAAGAAAGCCATTAAAGAAGAAATGGAAACCAATTCCTTAAGGATTAAGACTAGCTTTCAATCATTCCATTTAAGCCATTAAAAGAGAAAGGGAATCCAATTCCTTAAGCATTAAGACTAGCTTCCAATCAAAGGAAGAAAGCCATTAATGAAGAAATGGAAACCAATTCCTTAAGGATTAAGACTAGCTTTCAATCATTCCATTTAAGCCATTAAAAGAGAAAGAGAATCCAATTCCTTAAGCATTAAGACTAGCTTCCAATCAAAGGAAGAAAGCCATTAAAGAAGAAATGGAAACCAATTCCTAAAGGATTAAGACTAGCTTTCAATCATTCCATTTAAGCCATTAAAAGAATCCAATTCTTTAAGCATTAAGACTAGCTTCCAATCAAAGGAAAGAAAGCCATTAATGAAGAAATGGAAACCAATTCCTTAAGGATTAAGACTAGCTTTCAATCATTCCATTTAAGCCATTAAAGAGAGAGAATCAATTCCTTAAGCATTAAGACTAGCTTTAATCATTAAAAGAAGAAATGGTAACCAATTCTAGGATTAAGACTAGCTTTCAATCATTCCATTTAAGCCATTAAAAAGAAAGAATCAATTCCTTAAGCATTAAGACTAGCTTCCAATCAAAGGAAGAAAGCCATTAAAGAAGAATGAGAAACCAATTCCTAAGGATTAAGACTAGCTTTCAATCATTCCATTTCAGCGATTAAAAGAGAAAGAGAATCCAATTCCTTAAGCATTAAGACTTGCTTCCAATCAAAGGAAGAAAGCCATTAAAGAAGAAATGGAAACCAATTCCTTAAGGATTAAGACTAGCTTTCAATCATTCCATTTAAGCCATTAAAAGAGAAAGAGAATCCAATTCCTTAAGCATTAAGACTAGCTTCCAATCAAAGGAAGAAAGCCATTAAAGAAGAAATGGAAACCAATTCTTAAGGATTAAGACTAGCTTTCAATCATTCCATTTAAGCCATTAAAAGAGAAAGAGAATCCAATTCCTTAAGCATTAAGACTAGCTTCCAATCAAAGGAAGAAAGCCATTAAAGAAGAAATGGAAACCAATTCTTAAGGATTAAGACTAGCTTTCAATCATTCCATTTAAGCCATTAAAAGAGAAAGAGAATCCAATTCCTTAAGCATTAAGACTAGCTTCCAATCAAAGGAAGAAAGCCATTAATGAAGAAATGGAAACCAATTCCTTAAGGATTAAGACTAGCTTTCAATCATTCCATTTAAGCCATTAAAAGAGAAAGGGAATCCAATTCCTTAAGCATTAAGACTAGCTTCCAATCAAAGGAAGAAAGCCATTAAAGAAGAAATGGAAACCAATTCCTAAAGGATTAAGACTAGCTTTCAATCATTCCATTTAAGCCATTAAAGAGAAAGAGAATCCAATTCCTTAAGCATTAAGACTAGCTTCCAATCAAAGGAAGAAAGCCATTAAAGAAGAAATGGAAACCAATTCCTTAAGGATTAAGACTAGTTTCAATCATTCCATTTAAGCGTTAAATAAGAAAGAATCCAATTCCTTAAGCATATTAAGACTAGGCTTCCAATCAAAGGAAGAAAGCCATTAAAGAAGAAATGGAAACCAATTCCTAAAGGATTAAGACTAGCTTTCAATCATTCCATTTAAGCCATTAAAAGAGAAAGAGAATCCAATTCCTTAAGCATTAAGACTAGCTTCCAATCAAAGGAAGAAAGCCATTAAAGAAGAAATGGAAACCAATTCCTTAAGGATTAAGACTAGCTTTCAATCATTCCATTTATGCCATTAAAAGAGAAAGAGAATCCAATTCCTTAAGCATTAAGACTAGCTTCCAATCAAAGGAAGAAAGCCATTAATGAAGAAATGGAAACCAATGCCTTAAGGATTAAGACTAGCTTTCTATCAGTCCAATTAAGCCATTAAAAGAGAAAGAGAATCCAATTCCTTAAGCATTAAGACTAGCTTCCAATCAAAGGAAGAAAGCCATTAAAGAAGAAATGGAAACCAATTCCTTAAGGATTAAGACTAGCTTTCAATCATTCCATTTAACCCATTAAAAAAGAAAGACAATCCAATTGTAAGCATTAAGACTAGCTTCCAATCAAAGGAAGAAAGCCATTAATGAAGAAATGAAACAATTCCTTAAAGGATTAAGACTAGCTTTCAATCATTCCATTTAAGCCATTAAAGAAAGAGAATCCAATTCCTTAAGCATTAAGACTAGCTTCCAATCAAAGGAAGAAAGCCATTAAAGAAGAAATGGAAACCAATTCTAAGGATTAAGACTAGCTTTCAATCATTCCATTTAAGCCATTAAAAGAGAAAGAGAATCCAATTCCTTAAGCATTAAGACTAGCTTCCAATCAAAGGAAGAAAGCCATTAAAGAAGAAATGGAAACCAATTCCTTAAGGATTAAGACTAGCTTTCAATCATTCCATTTAAGCCATTAAAAGAGAAAGAGAATCCAATTCCTTAAGCATTAAGACTAGCTTCCAATCAAAGGAAGAAAGCCATTAAAGAAGAATGAGAAACCAATTCCTTTTGGATTAAGACTCGCTTCCAATTATTCCATTTAAGCCATTAAAAGAGAAAGAGAATCCAATTCCTTAAGCATTAAGACTAGCTTCCAATCAAAGGAAGAAAGCCATTAAAGAAGAAATGGAAACCAATTCCTAAAGGATTAAGACTAGCTTTCAATCATTCCATTTAAGCCATTAAAAGAGAAAGGGAATCCAATTCCTTAAGGATTAAGACTAGCTTTCAATCATTCCATTTAAGCCATTAAAAGAATCCAATTCCTTAAGCTTTAAGACTAGCTTCCATTCAAAGGAAGAAAGCGATTAATGAAGAAATGGAAACCAATTCCTAAAGGATTAAGACTAGCTTTCAATCATTCCATTTAAGCCATTAAAAGAGAAAGAGAATCCAATTCCTTAAGCATTAAGACTAGCTTCCAATCAAAGGAAGAAAGCCATTAATGAAGAAATGGAAACCAATTCCTTAAGGATTAAGACTAGCTTTCAATCATTCCATTTAAGCCATTAAAAGAGAAAGAGAATCCAATTCCTTAAGCATTAAGACTAGCTTCCAATCAAAGGAAGAAAGCCATTAATGAAGAAATGGAAACCAATTCTTAAGGATTAAGACTAGCTTTCAATCATTCCATTTAAGCCATTAAAAGAGAAAGAGAATCCAATTCCTTAAGCATTAAGACTAGCTTCCAATCAAAGGAAGAAAGCCATTAAAGAAGAAATGGAAAACCAATTCCTCAAGGACTAAGACTAGCTTTCAATCATTCCATTTAAGCCATTAAAAGAGAAAGAGAATCCAATTCCTTAAGGATTAAGACTAGCTTTCAATCATTCCATTTAAGCTATTAAAAGAAAGAGAATCCAATTCCTAAGCATTAAGACTAGCTTCCAATCAAAGGAAGAAAGCCATTAAAGAAGAAATGGAAACCAATTCCTAAAGGATTAAGACTAGCTTTCAATCATTCCATTTAAGCCATTAAAAGAGAAAGAGAATCCAATTCCTTAAGCATTAAGACTAGCTTCCAATCAAAAGAGCAGCGCCATTAATGAAGAAATGGAAACCAATTCCTTAACCATGACGACTAGCTTTCGATCATTCCATTTAAGCCGTTAAAGAGAAATAGAATCAATTCCTTAAGCATTAAGACTAGCTTCCAATCAAAGGAAGAAAGCCATTAATGAAGAAATGGAAACCAATTCCTTAAGGATTAAGACTAGCTTTCAATCATTCCATTTAAGCCATTAAAAGAATCCAATTCTTTAAGCATTAAGACTAGCTTCCAATCAAAGGAAGAAAGCCATTAAAGAAGAAATGGAAATCAATTCCTTAAGGATTAAGACTAGCTTTCAATCATTCCATTTATGCCATTAAAAGAGAAAGAGAATCCAATTCCTTAAGCATTAAGACTAGCTTCCAATCAAAGGAAGAAAGCCATTAAAGAAGAAATGGAAACCAATTCCTTAAGGATTAAGACTAGCTTTCAATCATTCCATTTAAGCCATTAAAAGAGAAAGGGAATCCAATTCCTTAAGCATTAAGACTAGCTTCCAATCAAAGGAAGAAAGCCATTAAAGAAGAAATGGAAACCAATTCCTTAAGGATTAAGACTATCTTCCAATCATTCCATTTAAGCCATTAAAAGAGAAATGGAAACTAATTCCTTAAGGATTAAGACTAGCTTTCAATCATTCCATTTAAGCCATTAAAAGAATCCAATTCTTTAAGCATTAAGACTAGCTTCCAATCAAAGGAAGAAAGCCATTAAAAAAGAAATGGAAACCAAGTGCCTAAGGATTAAGACTAGCTTTCAATCATTCCATTTAAGCCATTAAAAGAGAAAGAGAATCCAATTCCTTAAGCATTAAGACTAGCTTCCAATCAAAGGAAGAAAGCCATTAAAGAAGAAATGGAAACCAATTCCTTAAGGATTAAGACTAGCTTCCAATCATTCCATTTAAGCCATTAAAAGAGAAAGAGAATACAATTCCTTAAGCATTAAGACTAGCTTCCAATCATAGGAAGAAAGCCATTAAAGAAGAAATGGAAACCAATTCCTTAAGGATTAAGACTAGCTTTCAATCATTCCATTTAAGCCATTAAAAGAGAAAGAGAATCCAATTCCTTAAGCATTAAGACTAGCTTCCAATCAAAGGAAGAAAGCCATTAATGAACAAATGGGAACCAATTCCTTAAGGATTAAGACTAGCTTTCAATCATTCCATTTAAGCCATTAAAAGAGAAAGAGAATCCAATTCCTTATGGATTAAGACTAGCTTTCAATCATTCCATTTAAGCCATTAAAAGAGAATGTGAATCCAATCCCTTAAGCATTAAGACTAGCTTCCAATCAAAGGAAGAAAGCCATTAATGAAGAAATGGAAAACAATTCTTAAGGATTAAGACTAGCTTTCAATCATTCCATTTAAGCCATTAAAAGAAAGAGAATCCAATTCCTTAAGCATTAAGACTAGCTTCCAATCAAAGGAAGAAAGCCATTAAAGAAGAAATGGAAACCAATTCCTTAAGGATTAAGACTAGCTTTCAATCATTCCATTTAAGCCATTAAAAGAGAAAGAGAATCCAATTCCTTAAGCATTAAGACTAGCTTCCAATCAAAGGAAGAAAGCCATTAAAGAAGAAATGGAAACCAATTCCTAAAGGATTAAGACTAGCTCAATCATTCCATTTAAGCTATTAAAAGAGAAAGAGAATCCAATTCCTTAAGCATTAAGACTAGCTTCCAATCAAAGGAAGAAAGCCATTAATGAAGAAATGCAAAGCAATTCCTTAACGATATAGGCTAGCTTTCAATCATTCCATTTAAGCCATTAAAGAAATGGAAACCAATTCCTTAAGGATTAAGACTAGCTTTCAATCATTCCATTTAAGACAATAAAAGAGAAAGAGAATACAGTTCCTTAAGCTTTAAGACTAGCTTCCATTCATAGGAAGAAAGCCATTAAAGAAGATATGGAAACCAATTCCTAATGGATTAAGACTAGCTTTCAATCATTCCATTTAAGCCATTAAAAGAGAAAGAGAATCCAATTCCTTAAGCATTAAGACTAGCTTCCAATCAAAGGAAGAAAGCCATTAAAGAAGAAATGGAAACCAATTCCTTAAGGATTAAGACTAGCTTTCAATCATTCCATTTAAGCCATTAAAAGAGAAAGGGAATCCAATTCCTTAAGCATTAAGACTAGCTTCCAATCAAAGGAAGAAAGCCATTAATGAAGAAATGGAAACCAATTCCTTAAGGATTAAGACTAGCTTTCAATCATTCCATTTAAGCCATTAAAAGAGAAAGAGAATCCAATTCCTTAAGCATTAAGACTAGCTTCCAATCAAAGGAAGAAAGCCATTAAAGAAGAAATGGAAACCAATTCCTTAAGGATTAAGACTAGCTTTCAATCATTCCATTTTTACGCCATTAAAAGAGAGAGAATCCAATTCCTTATGGATTAAGACTACCTTTCAATCATTCCATATAAGCCAATAAAAGAAAGTGAATCCAATTCCTTAAGCATTAAGACTAGCTTCCAATCAAAGGAAGAAAGCCATTAAAGAAGAAATGGAAACCAATTCCTAAAGGATTAAGACTAGCTTTCAATCATTCCATTTAAGCCATTAAAAGAGAAAGAGAATCCAATTCCTTAAGCATTAAGACTAGCTTCCAATCAAAGGAAGAAAGCCATTAATGAAGAAATGGAAACCAATTCCTTAAGGATTAAGACTAGCTTTCAATCATTCCATTTAAGCCATTAAAAGAGAAAGAGAATCCAATTCCTTAAGCATTAAGACTAGCTTCCAATCAAAGGAAGAAAGCCATTAAAGAAGAAATGGAAACCAATTCCTTAAGGATTAAGACTAGCTTTCAATCATTCCATTTAAGCCATTAAAAGAGAAAGAGAATCCAATTCCTTAAGCATTAAGACTAGCTTCCAATCAAAGGAAGAAAGCCATTAAAGAAGAAATGGAAACCAATTCCTAAAGGATTAAGACTAGCTTTCAATCATTCCATTTAAGCCATTAAAAGAGAAAGAGAATCCAATTCCTTAAGCATTAAGACTAGCTTCCAATCAAAGAAAGAAAGCCATTAATGAAGAAATGGAAACCAATTCTTAAGGATTAAGACTAGCTTTCAATCATTCCATTTAAGCCATTAAAAGAGAAAGAGAATCCAATTCCTTAAGCATTAAGACTAGCTTCCAATCAAAGGAAGAAAGCCATTAAAGAAGAAATGGAAACCAATTCTTAAGGATTAAGACTAGCTTTCAATCATTCCATTTAAGCCATTAAAAGAGAAGGAGAATCCAATTCCTTAAGCATTAAGGCTAGCTTCCAATCAAAGGAAGAAAGCCATTAAAGAAGAAATCAATTCAAGGATTAAGACTAGCTTTCAATCATTCCATTTAAGCCATTAAAAAAGAAAGGGAATCCAATTCCTTAAGCATTAAGACTAGCTTCCAATCAAAGGAAGAAAGCCATTAAAGAAGAAATGGAAACCAATTCCTTAAGGATTAAGACTAGCTTTCAATCATTCCATTTAAGCCATTAAAAGAGAAAGAGAATCCAATTCCTTAAGCATTAAGACTAGCTTCCAATCAAAGGAAGAAAGCCATTAAAGAAGAAATGGAAACCAATTCCTTAAGGATTAAGACTAGCTTTCAATCATTCCATTTAAGCCATTAAAAGAGAAAGAGAATCCAATTCCTTAAGCATTAAGACTAGCTTCCAATCAAAGGAAGAAAGCCATTAAAGAAGAAATGGAAACCAATTCCTTAAGGATTAAGACTAGCTTTCAATCATTCCATTTAAGCCATTAAAAGAGAAAGAGAATCAATTCCTTAGGGATTAAGACTAGCTTTCAATCATTCCATTTAAGCCATTAAAACAGAAAGAGAATCCAATTCCTTAAGCATTAAGACTAGCTTCCAATGAAAGGAAGAAAGCCATTAAAGAAGAAATGGAAACCAAATGCTTAAGGATTAAGACTAGCTTTCAATCATTCCATTTAAGCCATTAAAAGAGAAAGAGAATCCAATTCCTTAAGCATTAAGACTAGCTTCCAATCAAAGGAAGAAAGCCATTAATGAAGAAATGGAAACCAATTCCTTAAGGATTAAGACTAGCTTTCAATCATTCCATTTAAGCCATTAAAAGAGAAAGAGAATCCAATTCCTTAAGCATTAAGACTAGCTTCCAATCAAAGGAAGAAAGCCATTAAAGAAGAAATGGAAACCAATTCCTTAAGGATTAAGACTAGCTTTCAATCATTCCATTTAAGCCATTAAAAGAGAAAGAGAATCCAATTCCTTAAGCTTTAAGACTAGCTTCCATTCAAAGGAAGAAAGCGATTAATGAAGAAATGGAAACCAATTCCTAAAGGATTAAGACTAGCTTTCAATCATTCCATTTAAGCCATTAAAAGATAAAGAGAATACAATTCCTTAAGCATTAAGACTAGCTTTCAATCATTCCATTTCAGCCATTAAAAGAGAAAGGGAATCCAATTCCTTAAGCATTAAGACTAGCTTCCAATCAAAGGAAGAAAGCCATTAATGAAGAAATGGAAACCAATTCCTTAAGGATTAAGACTAGCTTTCAATCATTCCATTTAAGCCATTAAAAGAGAAAGAGAATCCAATTCCTTAAGCATTAAGACTAGCTTCCAATCAAAGGAAGAAAGCCATTAATGAAGAAATGGAAAACAATTCTTAAGGATTAAGACTAGCTTTCAATCATTCCATTTAAGCCATTAAAAGAATCCAATTCCTTAAGCATTAAGACTAGCTTCCAATCAAAGGAAGAAAGCCATTAAAGAAGAAATGGAAACCAATTCCTTAAGGATTAAGACTAGCTTTCAATCATTCCATTTAAGCCATTAAAAGAGAAAGAGAATCCAATTCCTTAAGCATTAAGACTAGCTTCCAATCAAAGGAAGAAAGCCATTAAAGAAGAAATGGAAACCAATTCCTAAAGGATTAAGACTAGCTTTCAATCATTGCATTTAAGCCATTAAAAGAGAAAGAGAATCCAATTCCTTAAGCATTAAGACTAGCTTCCAATCAAAGAAAGAAAGCCATTAATGAAGAATGGAAACCAATTCTTAAGGATTAAGACTAGCTTTCAATCATTCCATTTAAGCCATTAAAAGAGAAAGGGAATCCAATTCCTTAAGCATTAAGACTAGCTTCCAATCAAAGGAAGAAAGCCATTAAAGAAGAAATGGAAACCAATTCCTAAAGGATTAAGACTAGCTTTCAATCATTCCATTTAAGCCATTAAAAGAGAAAGAGAATCCAATTCCTTAAGCATTAAGACTAGCTTCCAATCAAAGGAAGAAAGCCATTAATGAAGAAATGGAAAGCAATTCCTAAAGGATTAAGACTAGCTTTCAATCATTGCATTTAAGCCATTAAAAGCATATTAAGCATTAAGACTAGCTTCCAACGGAAGAAAGCCATTAATGAAGAAATGGAAAGCAATTCCTTAAGGATTAAGACTAGCTTTCAATCATTCTATTTAAGCCATTAAAAGAGAAAGGGAATCCAATTCCTTAAGCATTAAGACTAGCTTCCAATCAAAGGAAGAAAGCCATTAATGAAGAAATGGAAACCAATTCCTTAGGGATTAAGACTAGCTTTCAATCATTCCATTTAAGCCATTAAAAGAGAAAGAGAATCCAATTCCTTAAGCATTAAGACTAGCTTCCAATCATTCCATTTAAGACAATAAAAGAGAAAGAGAATACAGTTCCTTAAGCTTTAAGACTAGCTTCCATTCATAGGAAGAAAGCCATTAAAGAAGATAAGGAAACGAAATGCTAAAGGATTAAGACTAGCTTTCAATCATTCCATTTAAGCCATTAAAAGAGAAAGAGAATCCAATTCCTTAAGCATTAAGACTAGCTTCCAATCAACGGAAGAAAGCCACTAAAGAAGAAATGAAAACCAATTCCTTAAGGATTAAGACTAGCTTTCAATCATTCCGTTTAAGCCATTAAAAGAGAAAGAGAATCCAATTCCTTAAGCATTAAGACTAGCATCCAATCAAAGAAAGAAAGCCATTAAAGAAGAAATGGAAACCAATTCCTAAAGGATTAAGACTAGCTTTCAATCATTGCATTTAAGCCATTAAAAGAGAAAGAGAATCCAATTCCTTAAGCATTAAGACTAGCTTCCAATCAAAGAAAGAAAGCCATTAATGAAGAATGGAAACCAATTCTTAAGGAATAAGACTAGCTTTCAATCATTCCATTTAAGCCATTAAAAGAGAAAGGGAATCCAATTCCTTAAGCATTAAGACTAGCTTCCAATCAAAGGAAGAAAGCCATTAAAGAAGAAATGGAAACCAATTCCTTAAGGATTAAGACTAGCTTTCAATCATTCCATTTAAGCCATTAAAAGAATCCAATTCTTTAAGCATTAAGACTAGCTTCCAATCAAAGGAAGAAAGCCATTAAAGAAGAAATGGAAACCAAGTGCCTAAGGATTAAGACTAGCTTTCAATCATTCCATTTAAGCCATTAAAAGAGAAAGGGAATCCAATTCCTTAAGCATTAAGACTAGCTTCCAATCAAAGGAAGAAAGCCATTAATGAAGAAATGGAAAGCAATTCCTTAAGGATTAAGACTAGCTTTCAATCATTCTATTTAAGCCATTAAAAGAGAAAGGGAATCCAGTTCCTTAAGCATTAAGACTAGCTTCCAATCAAAGGAAGAAAGCCATTAATGAAGAAATGGAAACCAATTCCTTAGGGATTAAGACTAGCTTTCAATCATTCCATTCAGCCATTAAAAGAGAAAGGGAATCCAATTCCTTAAGCATTAAGACTAGCTTCCAATCATTCCATTTAAGACAATAAAAGAGAAAGAGAATACAGTTCCTTAAGCTTTAAGACTAGCTTCCATTCATAGGAAGAAAGCCATTAAAGAAGATAAGGAAACGAAATGCTAAAGGATTAAGACTAGCTTTCAATCATTCCATTTAAGCCATTAAAAGAGAAAGAGAATCCAATTCCTTAAGCATTAAGACTAGCTTCCAATCAAAGGAAGAAAGCCATTAATGAAGAAATGGAAACCAATTCCTAAAGAATTAAGACTAGCTTTCAATCATTCCATTTCAGCCATTAAAAGAGAAAGGGAATCCAATTCCTTAAGCATTAAGACTAGCTTCCAATCAAAGGAAGAAAGCCATTAATGAAGAAATGGAAAGCAATTCCTTAAGGATTAAGACTAGCTTTCAATCATTCCATTTAAGCCATTAAAAGAGAAAGGGAATCCAATTCCTTAAGCATTAAGACTAGCTTCCAATCAAAGGAAGAAAGCCATTAATGAAGAAATGGAAACCAATTCCTTAGGGATTAAGACTAGCTTTCAATCATTCCATTTAAGCCATTAAAAGAGAAAGAGAATCCAATTCCTTAAGCATTAAGACTAGCTTCCAATCAAAGGAAGAAAGCCATTAAAGAAGAAATGGAAACCAATTCCTAAAGGATTAAGACTAGCTTTCAATCATTCCATTTAAGCCATTAAAAGAGAAAGGGAATCCAATTCCTTAAGCATTAAGACTAGCTTCCAATCAAAGGAAGAAAGCCATTAAAGAAGAAATGGAACCCAAATGCTTAAGGATTAAGACTAGCTTTCAATCATTCCATTTAAGCCATTAAAAGAGAACGAGAATCCAATTCCTTAAGCATTAAGACTAGCTTCCAATCAAAGGAAGAAAGCCATTAATGAAGAAATGGAAACCAATTCCTAAAGAATTAAGACTAGCTTTCAATCATTCCATTTCAGCCATTAAAAGAGAAAGGGAATCCAATTCCTTAAGCATTAAGACTAGCTTCCAATCAAAGGAAGAAAGCCATTAATGAAGAAATGGAAAGCAATTCCTTAAGGATTAAGACTAGCTTTCAATCATTCTATTTAAGCCATTAAAAGAGAAAGGGAATCCAATTCCTTAAGCATTAAGACTAGCTTCCAATCAAAGGAAGAAAGCCATTAATGAAGAAATGGAAACCAATTCCTTAAGGATTAAGACTAGCTTTCAATCATTCCATTTAAGCCATTAAAAGAGAAAGAGAATCCAATTCCTTAAGCATTAAGACTAGCTTCCAATCATTCCATTTAAGACAATAAAAGAGAAAGAGAATACAGTTCCTTAAGCTTTAAGACTAGCTTCCATTCATAGGAAGAAAGCCATTAAAGAAGATAAGGAAACGAAATGCTAAAGGATTAAGACTAGCTTTCAATCATTCCATTTAAGCCATTAAAAGAGAAAGAGAATCCAATTCCTTAAGCATTAAGACTAGCTTCCAATCAAAGGAAGAAAGCCATTAATGAAGAAATGGAAACCAATTCCTAAAGAATTAAGACTAGCTTTCAATCATTCCATTTCAGCCATTAAAAGAGAAAGGGAATCCAATTCCTTAAGCATTAAGACTAGCTTCCAATCAAAGGAAGAAAGCCATTAATGAAGAAATGGAAACCAATTCCTTAAGGATTAAGACTAGCTTTCAATCATTCTATTTAAGCCATTAAAAGAGAAAGGGAATCCAATTCCTTAAACATTAAGACTAGCTTCCAATCAAAGGAAGAAAGCCATTAATGAAGAAATGGAAACCAATTCCTTAGGGATTAAGACTAGCTTTCAATCATTCCATTTAAGCCATTAAAAGAGAAAGAGAATCCAATTCCTTAAGCATTAAGACTAGCTTCCAATCAAAGGAAGAAAGCCATTAAAGAAGAAATGGAAACCAATTCTTAAGGATTAAGACTAGCTTTCAATCATTCCATTTAAGCCATTAAAAGAGAAAGAGAATCCAATTCCTTAAGCATTAAGACTAGCTTCCAATCAAAGAAAGAAAGCCATTAATGAAGAAATGGAAAACAATTCTTAAGGATTAAGACTAGCTTTCAATCATTCCATTTAAGCCATTAAAAGAGAAAGGGAATCCAATTCCTTAAGCATTAAGACTAGCTTCCAATCAAAGGAAGAAAGCCATTAAAGAAGAAATGGAAACCAATTCCTAAAGGATTAAGACTAGCTTTCAATCATTCCATTTAAGCCATTAAAAGAGAAAGGGAATCCAATTCCTTAAGCATTAAGACTAGCTTCCAATCAAAGGAAGAAAGCCATTAATGAAGAAATGGAAACCAATTCCTTAAGGATTAAGACTAGCTTTCAATCATTCTATTTAAGCCATTAAAAGAGAAAGGGAATCCAATTCCTTAAGCATTAAGACTAGCTTCCAATCAAAGGAAGAAAGCCATTAAAGAAGAAATGGAAACCAATTCCTAAAGGATTAAGACTAGCTTTCAATCATTCCATTTAAGCCATTAAAAGAGAAAGAGAATCCACCTTTAAGCATTAAGACTAGCTTCCAATCAAAGGAAGAAAGCCATTAATGAAGAAATGGAAACCAATTCCTTAAGGATTAAGACTAGCTTTCAATCATTCCATTTAAGCCATTAAAAGAGAAAGGGAATCCAATTCCTTAAGCATTAAGACTAGCTTCCAATCAAAGGAAGAAAGCCATTAATGAAGAAATGGAAAACAATTCTTAAGGATTAAGACTAGCTTTCAATCATTCCATTTAAGCCATTAAAAGAGAAAGGGAATCCAATTCGCTACATTAAGACTAGCTTCCAATCAAAGGAAGAAAGCCATTAAAGAAGAAATGGAAACCAATTCCTAAAGGATTAAGACTAGCTTTCAATCATTCCATTTAAGCCATTAAAAGAGAAAGGGAATCCAATTCCTTAAGCATTAAGACTAGCTTCCAATCAAAGGAAGAAAGCCATTAAAGAAGAAATGGAAACCAATTCCTTAAGGATTAAGACTAGCATTCAATCATTCCATTTAAGCCATTAAAAGAGAAAGAGAATCCAATTCCTTAAGCATTAAGACTAGCTTCCAATCAAAGAAAGAAAGCCATTAATGAAGAATGGAAACCAATTCTTAAGGATTAAGACTAGCTTTCAATCATTCCATTTAAGCCATTAAAAGAGAAAGGGAATCCAATTCCTTAAGCATTAAGACTAGCTTCCAATCAAAGGAAGAAAGCCATTAATGAAGAAATGGAAACCAATTCCTAAAGAATTAAGACTAGCTTTCAATCATTCCATTTAAGCCAAGAAAAAAGAAAGAGAATCCAATTCCTTAAGCATTAAGACTAGCTTCCAATCAAAGGAAGAAAGCCATTAAAGAAGAAATGGAAACCAATTCCTAAAGGATTAAGACTAGCTTTCAATCATTGCATTTAAGCCATTAAAAGAGAAAGAGAATCCAATTCCTTAAGCATTAAGACTAGCTTCCAATCAACGGAAGAAAGCCATTAATGAAGAAATGGAAAGCAATTCCTTAAGGATTAAGACTAGCTTTCAAGCATTAAAACAGAAAGAGAATCCAATTCCTTAAGCATTAAGACTAGCTTCCAATCAAAGGAAGAAAGCCATTAAAGAAGAAATGGAAACCAATTCCTAAAGGATTAAGACTAGCTTTCAATCATTCCATTTAAGCCATTAAAAGAGAAAGAGAATCCAATTCCTTAAGCATTAAGACTAGCTTCCAATCAAAGAAAGAAAGCCATTAATGAAGAAATGGAAAACAATTCTTAAGGATTAAGACTAGCTTTCAATCATTCCATTTAAGCCATTAAAAGAGAAAGGGAATCCAATTCCTTAAGCATTAAGACTAGCTTCCAATCAAAGAAAGAAAGCCATTAAAGAAGTAATGGAAACCAATTCCTAAAGGATTAAGACTAGCTTTCAATCATTCCATTTAAGCCATTAAAAGAGAAAGAGAATCCAATTCCTTAAGCATTAAGACTAGCTTCCAATCAAAGGAAAAAAGCCATTAATCAACAAATGGAAGCAATTCCTAAGGATTAAGACTAGCTTTCAATCATTCCATTTAAGCCATTAAAAGAGAAAGGGAATCCAATTCCTTAAGCATTAAGACTAGCTTCCAATCAAAGGAAGAAAGCCATTAAAGAAGAAATGGAAACCAATTCCTAAAGGATTAAGACTAGCTTTCAATCATTGCATTTAAGCCATTAAAAGAGAAAGAGAATCCAATTCCTTAAGCATTAAGACTTGCTTCCAATCAAAGGAAGAAAGCGATTAATGAAGAAATGGAAACCAATTCCTAAAGGATTAAGACTAGCTTTCAATCATTCCATTTAAGCCATTAAAAGAGAAAGGGAATCCAATTCCTTAAGCATTAAGACTAGCTTCCAATCAAAGGAAGAAAGCCATTAATGAAGAAATGGAAACCAATTCTTAAGGATTAAGACTAGCTTTCAATCATTCCATTTAAGCCATTAAAAGAGAAGGAGAATCCAATTCCTTAAGCATTAAGACTAGCTTCCAATCAAAGGAAGAAAGCCATTAAAGAAGAAATGGAAACCAATTCCTAAACGATTAAGACTAGCTTTCAATCATTCCATTTAAGCCATTAAAAGAGAAAGGAATCCAATTCCTTAAGCATTAAGACTAGCTTCCAATCAAAGGAAGAAAGCCATTAAAGAAGAAATGGAAACCAATTCCTTAAGGATTAAGACTAGCTTTCAATCATTCCATTTAAGCCATTAAAAGAGAAAGAGAATCCAATTCCTTAAGCATTAAGACTAGCTTCCAATCAAAGGAAGAAAGCCATTAAAGAAGAAATGGAAACCAAATCCTAAAGGATTAAGACTAGCTTTCAATCATTGCATTTAAGCCATTAAAAGAGAAAGAGAATCCAATTCCTTAAGCATTAAGACTAGCTTCCAATCAAAGGAAGAAAGCCATTAATGAAGAAATGGAAACCAATTCCTTAAGGATTAAGACTAGCTTTCAATCATTCTATTTAAGCCATTAAAAGAGAAAGGGAATCCAATTCCTTAAGCATTAAGACTAGCTTCCAATCAAAGGAAGAAAGCCATTAATGAAGAAATGGAAACCAATTCCTAAACGATCAAGACTAGCTTTCAATCATTCCATTTTAGCCATTAAAAGAGAAAGAGAATCCAATTCCTTAAGCATTAAGACTAGCTTCCAATCAAAGAAAGAAAGCCATTAATGAAGAAATGGAAACCAATTCTTAAGGATTAAGACTAGCTTTCAATCATTCCATTTAAGCCATTAAAAGAGAAAGGGAATCCAATTCCTTAAGCATTAAGACTAGCTTCCAATCAAAGGAAGAAAGCCATTAAAGAAGAAATGGAAACCAATTCCCAAAGCATTAAGACTAGCTTTCAATCATTCCATTTAAGCCATTAAAAGAGAAAGGGAATCCAATTCCTTAAGCATTAAGACTAGCTTCCAATCAACGGAAGAAAGCCATTAATGAAGAAATGGAAAGCAATTCCTTAAGGATTAAGACTAGCTTTCAATCATTCTATTTAAGCCATTAAAAGAGAAAGGGAATCCAATTCCTTAAGCATTAAGACTAGCTTCCAATCAAAGGAAGAAAGCCATTAAAGAAGAATGGAAACCAATTCCTAAAGGATTAAGACTAGCTTTCAATCATTGCATTTAAGCCATTAAAAGAGAAAGAGAATCCAATTCCTTAAGCATTAAGACTAGCTTCCAATCAACGGAAGAAAGCCATTAATGAAGAAATGGAAAGCAATTCCTTAAGGATTAAGACTAGCTTTCAATCATTCTATTTAAGCCATTAAAAGAGAAAGGAAATCCAATTCCTTAAGCATTAAGACTAGCTTCCAATCAAAGGAAGAAAGCCATTAATGAAGAAATGGAAAACAATTCTTAAGGATTAAGACTAGCTTTCAATCATTCCATTTAAGCCATTAAAAGAAAAAGAATACAATTCCTTCAGCATTAAGACTAGCTTCCAACCAAAGGAAGAAAGCCATTAAAGAAGAAATGGAAACCAATTCTTAAGGATTAAGACTAGCTTTCAATCATTCCATTTAAGCCATTAAAAGAGAAAGGGATTCCAATTCCTTAAGCATTAAGACTAGCTTCCAATCAAAGGAAGAAAGCCATTAAAGAAGAAATGGAAACCAATTCCTTAGGGATTAAGACTAGCTTTCAATCATTCCATTTTAGCCATTAAAAGAGAAAGAGAATCCAATTCCTTAAGCATTAAGACTAGCTTCCAATCAAAGAAAGAAAGCCATTAATGAAGAAATGTAAACCAATTAAGGATTAAGACTAGCTTTCAATCATTCCATTTAAGCCATTAAAGAGAATCCAATTACATTTAAGACTAGCTTCCAATCAAGGAAGAAAGCGATTAATGAAGAAATGGAAACCAATTCCTAAAGGATTAAGACTAGCTTTCAATCATTCCATTTAAGCCATTAAAAGAGAAACGGAATCCAATTCCTTAAGCATTAAGACTAGCTTCCAATCAAAGGAAGAAAGCCATTAAAGAAGAAATGGAAACCAATTCCTAAACGATTAAGACTAGCTTTCAATCATTCCATTTAAGCCATTAAAAGAGAAAGGGAATCCAATTCCTTAAGCATTAAGACTAGCTTCCAATCAAAGGAAGAAAGCCATTAAAGAAGAAATGGAAACCAAATCCTAAAGGATTAAGACTAGCTTTCAATCATTGCATTTAAGCCATTAAAAGAGAAAGAGAATCCAATTCCTTAAGCATTAAGACTAGCTTCCAATCAACGGAAGAAAGCCATTAATGAAGAAATGGAAAGCAATTCCTTAAGGATTAAGACTAGCTTTCAATCATTCTATTTAAGCCATTAAAAGAGAAAGGGAATCCAATTCCTTAAGCATTAAGACTAGCTTCCAATCAAAGGAAGAAAGCCATTAAAGAAGAAATGGAAACCAATTCCTAAACGATTAAGACTAGCTTTCAATCATTCCATTTAAGCCATTAAAAGAGAAAGAGAATCCAATTCCTTAAGCATTAAGACTAGCTTCCAATCAAAGGAAGAAAGCCATTAAAGAAGAAATGGAAACCAATTCCTTAAGGATTAAGACTAGCTTTCAATCATTCCATTTAAGCCATTAAAAGAGAAAGAGAATCCAATTCCTTAAGCATTAAGACTAGCTTCCAATCAAAGGAAGAAAGCCATTAATGAAGAAATGGAAACCAATTCCTTAAGGATTAAGACTAGCTTTCAATCATTCCATTTAAGCCATTAAAGAGAAAGAATCCAATTCCTTAAGACTAGCTTCCAATCAAAGGAAGAAAGCCATTAAAGAAGAAATGGAAACCAATTCCTAAACGATTAAGACTAGCTTTCAATCATTCCATTTAAGCCATTAAAAGAGAAAGGGAATCCAATTCCTTAAGCATTAAGACTAGCTTCCAATCAAAGGAAGAAAGCCATTAAAGAAGAAATGGAAACCAATTCCTTAGGGATTAAGACTAGCTTTCAATCATTCCATTTTAGCCATTAAAAGAGAAAGAGAATCCAATTCCTTAAGCATTAAGACTAGCTTCCAATCAAAGAAAGAAAGCCATTAATGAAGAAATGGAAAACAATTCTTAAGGATTAAGACTAGCTTTCAATCATTCCATTTAAGCCATTAAAAGAGAAAGGGAATCCAATTCCTTAAGCATTAAGACTAGCTTCCAATCAAAGGAAGAAAGCCATTAAAGAAGAAATGGAAACCAAATCCTAAAGGATTAAGACTAGCTTTCAATCATTGCATTTAAGCCATTAAAAGAGAAAGAGAATCCAATTCCTTAAGCATTAAGACTAGCTTCCAATCAACGGAAGAAAGCCATTAATGAAGAAATGGAAAGCAATTCCTTAAGGATTAAGACTAGCTTTCAATCATTCCATTTAAGCCATTAAAAGAGAAAGGGAATCCAATTCCTTAAGCATTAAGACTAGCTTCCAATCAAAGGAAGAAAGCCATTAATGAAGAAATGGAAAACAATTCTTAAGGATTAAGACTAGCTTTCAATCATTCCATTTAAGCCATTAAAAGAGAAAGGGAATCCAATTCCTTAAGCGTTAAGACTAGCTTCCAATCAAAGGAAGAAAGCCATTAAAGAAGAAATGGAAACCAATTCCTAAACGATTAAGACTAGCTTTCAATCATTCCATTTAAGCCATTAAAAGAGAAAGGGAATCCAATTCCTTAAGCATTAAGACTAGCTTCCAATCAAAGGAAGAAAGCCATTAAAGAAGAAATGGAAACCAATTCCTTAGGGATTAAGACTAGCTTTCAATCATTCCATTTTAGCCATTAAAAGAGAAAGAGAATCCAATTCCTTAAGCATTAAGACTAGCTTCCAATCAAAGAAAGAAAGTCATTAAAGAAGAAATGGAAACCAATTCCTAAACGATTAAGACTAGCTTTCAATCATTGCATTTAAGCCATTAAAAGAGAAAGAGAATCCAATTCCTTAAGCATTAAGACTAGCTTCCAATCAACGGAAGAAAGCCATTAATGAAGAAATGGAAAGCAATTCCTTAAGGATTAAGACTAGCTTTCAATCATTCTATTTAAGCCATTAAAAGAGAAAGGGAATCCAATTCCTTAAGCATTAAGACTAGCTTCCAATCAAAGGAAGAAAGCCATTAAAGAAGAAATGGAAACCAAATCCTAAAGGATTAAGACTAGCTTTCAATCATTGCATTTAAGCCATTAAAAGAGAAAGAGAATCCAATTCCTTAAGCATTAAGACTAGCTTCCAATCAAAGGAAGAAAGCCATTAAAGAAGAAATGGAAACCAATTCCTTAAGGATTAAGACTAGCTTTCAATCATTCTATTTAAGCCATTAAAAGAGAAAGGGAATCCAATTCCTTAAGCATTAAGACTAGCTTCCAATCAAAGGAAGAAAGCCATTAATGAAGAAATGGAAAACAATTCTTAAGGATTACACTTTCAATCATTCCATAGCATTAAGACTAGCTTTCCAATCAAAGAAGCCATTAAAGAAGAAATGGAAACCAATTCCTTAAGGATTAAGACTAGCTTTCAATCATTCCATTTAAGCCATTAAAAGAGAAAGAGAATCCAATTCCTTAAGCATTAAGACTAGCTTCCAATCAAAGGAAGAAAGCCATTAAAGAAGAAATGGAAACCAATTCCTAAAGGATTAAGACTAGCTTTCAATCATTCCATTTTAAGCCATTAAAAGAGAAAGAGAATCCAATTCCTTAAGCATTAAGACTAGCTTCCAATCAAAGGAAGAAAGCCATTAAAGAAGAAATGGAAACCAATTCCTTAAGGATTAAGACTAGCTTTCAATCATTCCATTTAAGCCATTAAAAGAGAAAGAGAATCCAATTCCTTAAGCATTAAGACTAGCTTCCAATCAAAGAAAGAAAGCCATTAAAGAAGAAATGGAAACCAATTCCTTAACGATTAAGACTAGCTTTCAATCATTCCATTTAAGCCATTAAAAGAGAAAGAGAATCCAATTCCTTAAGCATTAAGACTAGCTTCCAATCAAAGGAAGAAAGCCATTAATGAAGAAATGGAAAGCAATTCCTTAAGGATTAAGACTAGCTTTCAATCATTCCATTTAAGCCATTAAAAGAGAAAGGGAATCCAATTCCTTAAGCATTAAGACTAGCTTCCAATCAAAGGAAGAAAGCCATTAATGAAGAAATGGAAACCAATTCCTAAAGGATTAAGACTAGCTTTCAATCATTCCATTTAAGCCATTAAAAGAGAAAGAGAATCCAATTCCTTAAGCATTAAGACTAGCTTCCAATCAAAGGAAGAAAGCCATTAATGAAGAAATGAATACCAATTAAGGATTAAGACTAGCTTTCAATCATTCCATTTAAGCCATTAAAAGAGAAAGGGAATCCAATTCCTTAAGCATTAAGACTAGCTTCCAATCAAAGGAAGAAAGCCATTAAAGAAGAAATGGAAACCAATTCCTTAAGGATTAAGACTAGCTTTCAATCATTCCATTTAAGCCATTAAAAGAGAAAGAGAATCCAATTCCTTAAGCATTAAGACTAGCTTCCAATCAAAGGAAGAAAGCCATTAAAGAAGAAATGGAAACCAATTCCTTAAGGATTAAGACTAGCTTTCAATCATTCCATTTAAGCCATTAAAAGAGAAAGGGAATCCAATTCCTTAAGCATTAAGACTAGCTTCCAATCAAAGGAAGAAAGCCATTAAAGAAGAAATGGAAACCAATTCCTTAAGGATTAAGACTAGCTTTCAATCATTCCATTTAAGCCATTAAAAGAGAAAGAGAATCCAATTCCTTAAGCATTAAGACTAGCTTCCAATCAAAGGAAGAAAGCCATTAATGAAGAAATGGAAACCAATTCCTTAAGGATTAAGACTAGCTTTCAATCATTCCATTTAAGCCATTAAAAGAGAAAGAGAATCCAATTCCTTAAGCATTAAGACTAGCTTCCAATCAAAGGAAGAAAGCCATTAAAGAAGAAATGGAAACCAATTCTTAAGGATTAAGACTAGCTTTCAATCATTCCATTTAAGCCATTAAAAGAGAAAGGGAATCCAATTCCTTAAGCATTAAGACTAGCTTCCAATCAAAGGAAGAAAGCCATTAAAGAAGAAATGGAAACCAATTCCTTAAGGGATTAAGACTAGCTTTCAATCATTCCATTTAAGCCATTAAAAGAGAAAGAGAATCCAATTCCTTAAGCATTAAGACTAGCTTCCAATCAAAGGAAGAAAGCCATTAAAGAAGAAATGGAAACCAATTCCTAAAGGATTAAGACTAGCTTTCAATCATTCCATTTAAGCCATTAAAAGAGAAAGGGAATCCAATTCCTTAAGCATTAAGACTAGCTTCCAATCAAAGGAAGAAAGCCATTAAAGAAGAAATGGAAACCAATTCCTTAAGGATTAAGACTAGCTTTCAATCATTCCATTTAAGCCATTAAAAGAGAAAGAGAATCCAATTCCTTAAGCATTAAGACTAGCTTCCAATCAAAGGAAGAAAGCCATTAAAGAAGAAATGGAAACCAATTCCTAAAGGATTAAGACTAGCTTTCAATCATTGCATTTAAGCCATTAAAAGAGAAAGAGAATCCAATTCCTTAATCATTAAGACTAGCTTCCAATCAAAGAAAGAAAGCCATTAATGAAGAAATGGAAACCAATTCCTTAAGGATTAAGACTAGCTTTCAATCATTCCATTTAAGCCATTAAAAGAGAAAGGGAATCCAATTCCTTAAGCATTAAGACTAGCTTCCAATCAAAGGAAGAAAGCCATTAAAGAAGAAATGGAAACCAATTCTTAAGGATTAAGACTAGCTTTCAATCATTCCATTTAAGCCATTAAAAGAGAAAGAGAATCCAATTCCTTAAGCATTAAGACTAGCTTCCAATCAAAGGAAGAAAGCCATTAAAGAAGAAATGGAAACCAATTCCTAAAGGATTAAGACTAGCTTTCAATCATTCCATTTAAGCCATTAAAAGAGAAGATCCAATTCCTTAAGCATTAAGACTAGCTTCCAATCAAAGGAAGAAAGCCATTAAAGAAGAAATGGAAACCAAGTGCCTAAGGATTAAGACTAGCTTTCAATCATTCCATTTAAGCCATTAAAAGAGAAAGAGAATCCCCTTAAGCATTAAGACTAAATTGATCAAATAATTAAGACATTGAAGAAATGGAGTTCCGGGGATTAGATCAAACAACTCTGTCATTCACTTAAGCCTTTATCAAAGAAAGAGAATCCTTAATTCCTTAAGCATTAAGACTAGCTTCCAATCAAAGGAAGAAAGCCATTAAAGAAGAAATGGAAACCAATTCCTAAAGGATTAAGACTAGCTTTCAATCATTCCATTTCAGCCATTAAAAGAGAAACGGAATCTAATTCCTAAGCATTAAGACTAGCTTCCAATCAAAGGAAGAAAGCCATTAAAGAAGAAATGGAAACCAATTCCTAAAGGATTAAGACTAGCTTTGAATCATTGCATTTAAGCCATTAAAAGAAGAGAATCCACCTTAAGCATTAAGACTAGCTTCCCATCAAAGGAAGAAAGCCATTAAAGAAGAAATGGAAACCAATTCTTAAGGATTAAGACTAGCTTTCAATCATTCCATTTAAGCCATTAAAAGAGAAAGAGAATCCAATTCCTTAAGCATTAAGACTAGCTTCCAATCAAAGGAAGAAAGCCATTAAAGAAGAAATGGAAACCAATTCTTAAGGATTAAGACTAGCTTTCAATCATTCCATTTCAGCCATTAAAAGAGAAAGGGAATCCAATTCCTTACACATTAAGACTAGCTTCCAATCAAAGGAAGAAAGCCATTAAAGAAGAAATGGAAACCAATTCCTAAAGGATTAAGACTAGCTTTCAATCATTCCATTTAAGCCATTAAAAGAGAAGGAGAATCCAATTCCTTAAGCATTAAGACTAGCTTCCAATCAAAGGAAGAAAGCCATTAAAGAAGAAATGGAAACCAATTCCTTAAGGATTAAGACTAGCTTTCAATCATTCCATTTAAGCCATTAAAAGAGAAAGAGAATCCAATTCATAAGACTAGCTTCCAATCAGGAAGAAAGCCATTAGAAGAAATGGACAATTCTACGATTAAGACTACCTTTCAATCATTCCATTTAATCAATTAAAAGAGAAAGGGTATCCAATTCCTTAAGATTAAGACTAGCTTCCAATCAAAAGAAAAAAGCCATTAAAGAAGAAATGGAAACCAATTCTTAAGGATTAAGACTAGCTTTCAATCATTCCATTTAAGCCATTAAAAGAGAAAGAGAATCCAATTCCTTAAGCATTAAGACTAGCTTCCAATCAAAGGAAGAAAGCCATTAAAGAAGAAATGGAAACCAATTCCTAAAGGATTAAGACTAGCTTTCAATCATTCCATTTAAGCCATTAAAAGAGAAAGAGAATCCAATTCCTTAAGCATTAAGACTAGCTTCCAATCAAAGGAAGAAAGCCATTAAAGAAGAAATGGAAACCAATTCCTTAAGGATTAAGACTAGCTTTCAATCATTCCATTTAAGCTATTAAAAGAGAAAGAGAATCCAATTCCTTAAGCATTAAGGCTAGCTTCCAATCAAAGGAAGAAAGGCATTAAAGAAGAAATGGAAACCAATTCCTTAGCGATTACGACTAGCTTTCAATCATTCCATTTAAGCCATTAAAAGAGAAAAAGAATACAATTCCTTAAGCATTAAGACTAGCTTTCAATCATTCCATTTAAGCCATTAAAAGAGAAAGAGAATCCAATTCCTTAAGCATTAAGACTAGCTTCCAATCAAAGGAAGAAAGCCATTAAAGAAGAAATGGAAACCAATTCCTAAAGGATTAAGACTAGCTTTCAATCATTCCATTTAAGCCATTAAAAGAGAAAGGGAATCCAATTCCTTAAGCATTAAGACTAGCTTCCAATCAAAGGAAGAAAGCCATTAAAGAAGAAATGGAAACCAATTCCTTAAGGATTAAGACTAGCTTTCAATCATTCCATTTAAGCCATTAAAAGAGAAAGAGAATCCAATTCCTTAAGCATTAAGACTAGCTTCCAATCAAAGGAAGAAAGCCATTAAAGAAGAAATGGAAACCAATTCCTAAAGGATTAAGACTAGCTTTCAATCATTCCATTTAAGCCATTAAAAGAGAAAGAGAATCCAATTCCTTAAGCATTAAGACTAGCTTCCAATCAAAGGAAGAAAGCCATTAAAGAAGAAATGAAACCAATTCCTTAAGGATTAAGACTAGCTTTCAATCATTCCATTTAAGCCATTAAAAGAGAAAGAGAATCCAATTCCTTAAGCATTAAGACTAGCTTCCAATCAAAGGAAGAAAGCCATTAAAGAAGAAATGGAAACCAATTCCTTAAGGATTAAGACTAGCTTTCAATCATTCCATTTAAGCCATTAAAAGAGAAAGGGAATCGAATTCCTTAGACATTAAGACTAGCTTCCAATCAAAGGAAGAAAGCCATTAAAGAAGAAATGGAAACCAATTCCTGAAGGATTAAGACTAGCTTTCAATCATTCCATTTAAGCCATTAAAAGAGAAAGAGAATCCAATTCCCTAAGCATTAAGACTAGCTTCCAATCAAAGGAAGAAAGCCATTAAAGAAGAAATGGAACGCAATTCCTTAAGGATTAAGACTAGCTTTCAATCATTCCATTTAAGGCATTAAAAGAGAAAGGGAATCCAATTCCTTAAGCATTAAGACTAGCTTCCAATCAAAGGAAGAAAGCCATTAATGAAGAAATGGAAACCAATTCCTTAGGGATTAAGACTAGCTTTCAATCATTCCATTTAAGCCATTAAAAGAGAAAGAGAATCCACCTTAATTCCTAATCAGGATTTAATGAAGAAATGAAACCAATTTAAGGATTAAGACATTTCAATCATTCCATTTAAGCCATTAAAAGAGAAAGGCAATCCAATTCCTTAAGCATTAAGACTAGCTTCCAATCAAAGGAAGAAAGCCATTAAAGAAGAAATGGAAACCAATTCCTAAAGGATTAAGACTAGCTTTCAATCATTCCATTTAAGCCATTAAAAGAGAAAGAGAATCCAATTCCTTTAGCATTAAGACTAGCTTCCAATCAAAGGAAGAAAGCCATTAAAGAAGAAATGGAAACCAATTCCTAAAGGATTAAGACTAGCTTTCAATCATTCCATTTAAGCCATTAAAAGAGAAAGGGAATCCAATTCCTTAAGCATTAAGACTAGCTTCCAATCAAAGGAAGAAAGCCATTAAAGAAGAAATGGAAACCAATTTCTAAAGGATTAAGACTAGCTTTGAATCATTCCATTTCAGCGATTAAAAGAGATAGAGAATCCAATTCCATAAGCATTAAGACTTGCTTCCAATCAAAGGAAGAAAGCCATTAAAGAAGAAATGGAAACCAATTCCTTAAGGATTAAGACTAGCTTTCAATCATTGCATTTAAGCCATTAAAAGAGAAAGAGAATCCAATTCCATAAGCATTAAGACTTGCTTCCAATCAAAGGAAGAAAGCCATTAAAGAAGAAATGGAAACCAATTTCTAAAGGATTAAGACTAGCTTTGAATCATTCCATTTCAGCGATTAAAAGAGATAGAGAATCCAATTCCTTAAATAGAATCCAATTCCTTAAGCATTAAGACTAGCTTCCAATCAAAGGAAGAAAGCCATTAAAGAAGAAATGGAAACCAATTCCTTAAGGATTAAGACTAGCTTTCAATCATTCCATTTAAGCCAAGAAAAGAGAAAGAGAATCCAATTCCTTAAGCTTTAAGACTAGCTTCCATTCAAAGGAAGAAAGCCATTAAAGAAGAAATGGAAACCAATTCCTAAAGGATTAAGACTAGCTTTCAATCAATCCATTTAAGCCATTAAAAGAGAAAGTGAATCCAATTCCTTACTCATTAAGACTAGCTTCCAATCAAAGGAAGAAAGCCATTAAAGAAGAAATGGAAACCAATTCCTAAAGGATTAAGACTAGCTTTCAATCATTCCATTTAAGCCATTAAAAGACAAAAGAGAATCCAATTCCGTAAGCATTAAGACTAGCTTCCAATCATTCCAAGAAGCCATTAAAAGAGAAAATGAATGCAATTCCTTAAGCATTAAGACTAGCTTCCAATCAAAGGAAGAAAGCCATTAAAGAAGAAATGGAAACCAATTCCTTAAGGATTAAGACTAGCTTTCAATCATTCCATTTAAGCCATTAAAAGAGAAAGAGAATCCAATTCCTTAAGCATTAAGACTAGCTTCCAATCAAAGGAAGAAAGCCATTAAAGAAGAAATGGAAACCAATTCCTTAAGGATTAAGACTAGCTTTCAATCATTCCATTTAAGCCATTAAAAGAGAAAGGGAATCCAATTCCTTAAGCATTAAGACTAGCTTCCAATCAAAGAAAGAAAGCCATTAAAGAAGAAATGGAAACCAATTCTTAAGGATTAAGACTGGCTTTCAATCATTCCATTTAAGCCATTAAAAGAGGAAGGAATCCACTCCTTAAGCATTAAGGGACTAGCCCAATCAAAGGAAGAAAGCCATTAAAGAAGAAATGGAAACCAATTCCTAAAGGATTAAGACTAGCTTTCAACTCATTCATTTAAGCCATCTAAAGAGAAAGAGAATCCAATTCCTTAAGCATTAAGACTAGCTTCCAATCAAAGTTAAAAGAAAGCCATTAAGAAGAAATGGAAACCAATTCCCCATGATTAAGACTAGCTCTTTCAATCATTCCATTTAAGCCATTAAAAGAGAAAGAGGAATCCAATTTCCTAAGCATTAAGATCTAGCTTCCAATCAAAGGAAGAAAGCCATTAAAGAAGAAATGGAAACCAATTCCTAAAGGATTAAGACTAGCTTTCAATCATTCCATTTAAGCCATTAAAAGAGAAAGAGAATCCAATTCCTTCAGCATTAAGACTAGCTTTGAATCATTCCATTTAAGCCATTAAAAGAGAAAGAGAATCCAATTCCTTAAGCATTAAGACTAGCTTCCAATCAAAGGAAGAAAGCCATTAAAGAAGAAATGGAAACCAATTCCTTAAGGATTAAGACTAGCTTTCAATCATTCCATTTAAGCCATTAAAAGAGAAAGAGAATGCAATTCCTTAAGCATTAAGACTAGCTTCCAATCAAAGGAAGAAAGCCATTAATGAAGAAATTGAAACCAATTCCTTAAGGATTAAGACTAGCTTTCAATCATTCCATTTCAGCCATTAAAAGAGAAACGGAATCCCTTAAGCATTAAGACTAGCTTCCAATCAAAGGAAGAAAGCCATTAAAGAAGAAATGGAAACCAATTCCTTAAGGAGTAAGACTAGCTTTCAATCATTCCATTTCAGCCATTAAAAGAGAAAGAGAATCCAATTCCTTAAGCTTTAAGACTAGCTCAATCATTCCAAGAAAGCCACCAATCAAAGTGAAAGAAGCCATTAAAGAAGAAATGGAAACCAATTCCTTAAGGATTAAGACTAGCTTTCAATCATTCCATTTCAGCCATTAAAAGAGAAAGAGAATCCAATTCCTTAAGCATTAAGACTAGCTTCCAATCAAAGGAAGAAAGCCATTAAAGAAGAAATGGAAACCAATTCCTTAAAGGATTAAGACTAGCTTTTCAATCATTCCATTTAAGCCATTAAAAGAGAAAGAGAATCCAATTCCTTAAGCATTAAGACTAGCTTCAAATCAAAGGAAGAAAGCCATTAATGAAGAAATGGAGACCAATTCCCTAAGGATTAAGACTAGCTTTCAATCATTCCATTTAAGCCATTAAAAGAGAAGCAGAATCCAATTCCTTAAGCATTAAGACTAGCTTCCAATCAAAGGAAGAAAGCCATTACAGAACAAATGCAAACCACCCTAAAGGATTAAGACTAGCTTTCAATCATTCCATTTAAGCCATTAAAAGAGAAAGAGAATCCACCCCACATTAAGACTAGCTTCCAATCAAAGGAAGAAAGTCATTAAAGAAGAAATGGAAACCAATTCCTTAAGGATTAAGACTAGCTTTCAATCATTCCATTTAAGCCATTAAAAGAGAAAGAGAATCCAATTCTTTAAGCATTAAGACTAGCTTCCAATCAAAGGAAGAAAGCCATTAAAGAAGAAATGGAAACCAATTCCTTAAGGATTAAGACTAGCTTTCAATCATTCCATTTAAGCCATTAAAAGAGAAATAGAAATCCAATTAAAACTAGCTTTCAATCATTCCATTTAAACCATTAAAAGAGAAAGAGAATCCAATTCCTTAAGCATTAAGACTAGCTTCCAATCAAAGGAAGAAAGCCATTAATGAAGAAATGGAAACCAATTCCTTAAGGATTAAGACTAGCTTTCAATCATTCCATTTAAGCCATTAAAAGAGAAAGGGAATCCAATTCCTTAAGCATTAAGACTAGCTTCCAATCAAAGGAAGAAAGCCATTAAAGAAGAAATGGAAACCAATTCCTTAAGGATTAAGACTAGCTTTCAATCATTCCATTTAAGCCATTAAAAGAGAAAGAGAATCCAATTCCTTAAGCATTAAGACTAGCTTCCAATCAAAGGAAGAAAGCCATTAAAGAAGAAATGGAAACCAATTCCTTAAGGTATTAAGATCTAGCAAATTTTCAATCATTCCATTTAAGTCATTAAAAGAGAAAGGGAATCCAAATTCCTTAAGCATTAAGATCTAGCTTTTTCCAATCAAAGTAGAAGAAAGCCATTAGCAAGTTAAATGTGAAACCAATTCCTAAAAGTGATTAAGACTAGCTTCTTTCAATCATTCCAGCTTTAAGCCCATTAAAAGAGAAAGAGTAATCCAATTCCTAAGCATTAACTGACTAGCTTCCAATCAAAGAAAGTTAATGAAGAAATCAGCCAATAAAGAAGTAAAGATGAAACTCAATGTCCTAAGGATTAAGACTAGCTTTCAACTCATTCCATTTAAGTTATTAAAGAGAAAGGGAATCCAATTTCCTTAGCATTAAGACTAGCTTCCAATCAAAGGAAAGAAAGCTATTAAAAGAAGAAATGGGAACCAATTCCTTAAGGATTAAGTGACTAGCTTGAACTCATTCCATTTAAGCCATTAAAAGAGTAAAGTCGTAGAATCCAATTCCTCTACATTAAGACATCTAGCTTCCAATCAAAGGAAGAAAGCCATTAAAGAAGAAATGGAAACCACAATTCCTTAAGGATTAAGACTAGCTTTTCTCAATCATTCCATTTAAGCCATTAAAAGAGAAAGGGAATCCAATTCCTTAAGCATTAAGATCTTAGTTAGCTTCCAATCTACAAGGAAGAAAAGCCATTAAACGAAGATAATGGAAAACCACCTCCTTAAGGATTAAGAGAGAAACCACTTCCTAAGGATTAAGACTAGGCTTTCAATCATTCCATTTAAGCCATTACAAAAGAGAAAGCAGAATACAATTCCCTTAAGCTTAAGACTAGCTTTCCATTCATAGGAAGATAAAAGCCATTAAAGAAGAAATGGAAACCAATTCCTTAAGGATTAAGACTAGCTTTCAATCATTCCATGGCTTGCCATTAAAAGAGAAAGAGAATCCAATTCCTTAAGCATTAAGACTTAGCTTCCAATCAACTATAAGAAAGCCATTAAAGAAGAAAAGCGAAACCAATTCCTTTAAGGATTAAGACTTAGCTTTCAATCATTCCATTTAAGCCAAGGATACAAAAGAGAAAGAGAATCCAATTCCTTAAGTGACATTAAGACTAGCTTCCAACTTCAGTAAAGAAAAGAAAGCCATTAAAGAAGAAATGGAAACCAATTCCTTAAGGATTAAGACTAGTTTCAATCATTCTATTTTAAGCCATTAATAAGAGAAAGAGAATCCAATTCTTAAGCATTAAGACTAGCTTCCAATCAGTTAAACGAAGCTAAAGCCAGGGCTTAATTTGTAAGAAATGGAAACCAATTCCTTAAGGATTAAGACTAGCTTTCAATCATTCCATTTAAGCCATTAAGTTATAGTATAACCCACCCTGTTAATAAGACTAGCTTCAAATCCAAGGAGAAAGTGAAATCCACTACTCCTTAAGGATTAAGACTAGCTTTAAATCATTCCAAGAAGCCATTAAGAAGAAGTGGAATCCACTTGCCATTAAGACTAGCTTCCAATCAAAGGAAGAAAGCTTGATTAATGAAGAAATGGAAACCAATTCTTTAGGTATAAATTAAGACTAGCATTTCAATCATTCCATTTAAGCCATTAAAAGAGAAAGGAATCCAATTCCTTAAGCATTAAGACTATTTCCAATCAAAGGAAGAAAGCTATTAAAGAAGAAATGGAAACCAATTCTCAAAGTGATTAAGACTAGCTTTCAATCATTCCATTTAAGTTCCATTAAAAGAGAAAGGGAATCCTAATTCCTAAAGCATTAAGACTAGCTTCCAATCAAAGGAAGAAAGCCATTAAAGAAGAAAATGTTGAAACCAATTCCTTAAGTGATTACAGACTTCAGCTTTCAATCATTCCATTTTAAGCCATTAGAAAGAGAAAGAGAATCCAATTTCCTCAAGCATTAAGACTAGCTTCACAATCAAAGGAAGAAAGCCATTAAAGAAGAAATGGAAACCAATTCCTTAAGGATTAAGACTAGCTTTCAATCAATATTCCATTTCAAGCCATTAAAAGAGAAAGGGAATCCAATTTAAGGATTAAGACTAGCTTCCAATCAAAGGATTTAAGCCATTAAAGCAAGAAATGAGAAAGCAATTCTTGGCGATTAAGACTGCTTTCAATCATTCTATTTAAGCTAATAAAGAGCAGCGGGAACCACCCTTAAGCATTAAGACTAAGCTTCCAAATCAAAAGAAGAAAGAGTTTTCATTTCGCAAGAAGATAACAGTGGAAACCTAATTCCTTAAGGATTAAGACTAGCTTTCAGATCATTCCATTTAAGCCATTAAAAGAGAAAGAGAATCCAATTTCCTTAAGCATTAAGACTAGCTTCCAATCAAAGGAAGAAAGCCATTAAAGAAGAGTAATGGAAACCAATTCCTTAAGGAGATTAAGACTAGCTTTCAATCATTCCATTTAAGCCATAAATGAAAAGCAGTAAAAGAGAATCCAATTCCTTACATTTTAAGACTAGCTTCCAATCAAAGAAAGTTAAAGCTTATTAAAGAAGAAATGGAAACCAATTGCTTAAGTGATTAAGACTAGCTTTCAATCATTCCATTTAAGCCATTAAAAGAGAAAGGGAATCCAATTCCCAAGCATTAAGACTAGCTTCTTCCAATCAAAGGAAGAAAGCCAGTTAAAGAAAGAAATGGAAACCAATTCCTTAAACGATTAAGAGACTTAGCTTTCAAATCCATTTCCTATTTAAGCCATTAAAGCAGAAAAGGGAATCCAATTCCTTAAGTTATTAAGACTAGCTTCCAATCAAAGCGAAGAAAGCTATTAAAGAAGAAATGGAAACCAATTCCCAAAGGATTAAGACTAGCTTTCAATCATTCCATTTAAGCTATTAAAAGAGAAAGAGAATCCAATTCTCTTAAGCATTAAGACTAGCAGATCCAATCAAAGAAAGAAAGCCATTGGTATGAAGAATGGAAACCAATTCTTAAGGATTACAAGACTAGCTTTCAATCATTCACCATTTAAGCCATTAAAAAGAGAAAGGGAATCCAATTCCTTAGACATTAAGACTAAATTTCTTCCAATCAAAGGAGAGAAAAGCCTATTAAAGAAGAAATGGAAACCAATTCCTTAAGGGATTAAGACTAGCTTCTCAATCATTCCACGGTTAAGGCCATATTAAAAGAGAAAGCCGGAATCCAATTCCTTAAGACATTAAGACTAGCTTTCCCAATCAACTAGGAAGAAAGTCAGTTTAATGAAGAAATGGAAATCCAATTCCTTAAGGATTAAGAGACTAGCTTTCAATCATTCCATTTAAAGCCCATTAAGAAAGAGAAAGAGAATCCAATTCCTTAAGCATTAAGACTAAAATACTTCCAATCAAAGGAAGTAAAGCCATTAAAGAAGTTAATATGGAAACCACCCCTAAAGGATTAAGACTTAGCTTTACAATCAATAGTTCCATTTTAAGCCATTAAAAGAAGATAGAGAATCCAATTCCTTAACATTAAGACTAGCATCATTTCAATCATTCCATTTAAGCCATTAAAAGAGCAGAGAAAGAGAATCCAATTCCTTAAGTTCTTTAAGACTAGCTTCCAATCAAAGGAAGAATGCCATTAAAGAAGAAATGCAAACCAATTCCTCAAGGATTAAGACTCGCTTTCAATCATTCCATTTAAGCCAATAACAGAGAAAGTAGTATAATCCAATTCCTATAAGCATTAAGACTTCAGCATTGCCCAATCAAAGGAAGAAAGCCTGATTAAAGAAGAAATGGAAACCAACTCCTTAAGGCTGATTAAGACTAGCTTTCAATCATTCCATTTAAGCCATTAAAAGAGAAAGAGAATCCAATTCCTTGAGCATGAAGACTAGCTTCCAATTAAAGGAAGAAAGTCATTAAAGAAGAAATGGAAACCAATTCCTTAAGGAGGAAGACTAGCTTTCAATCATTCCATTTAAGTTATTAAAAGAGAGAGTAAACAAGGCTTCTAAGTTAAAGACTAGCTTCCATTCAGGAGGCGAGCCATTAAAAGTAAAGATATGAATCCAATTGCCAAAGGATTAAGACGATAGCTTTCAATCATTCACTGCTTGGCTGTTAGAAAGAATCCACCTCGAGCATTAAGACTAGCTTCCAATCAACTAGGAATAAAGCCATTAAAGAAGAACATGGAAACCAATTCCTGTAAGGATTAAGTACTAGCTTTTCTAATCATTCCATTTAAGCCATTAAAAGAGAAAGAGAATCCAATTCCTTAAGCATTAAGAGACTAGCTTCCAATCAAAGGAAGAAAGCCATTATCAAGAAGAAAAGGAAACCAATTCCTTACGTATTAAGACTAGCTTTCAATCATTCCATTTAAGCCTATTAAAAACAGAAAGCTTTAATAAAGAAGATATGTGAATCCAATTCCTTAAGCATTAAGCACTAGCTTCCAATCAAAGGGAAGAAAGCCATTAAAGAAGAAATGGAAACCAATTCCTTAAGTGATTTAAGACTAATTTCTTTCAATCATTCCATTTAAGCCATTAAAAGAGAAAGGGAATCCAATTCCTGAAGCATTAAGACTAGCCTTCCAATCAAAGGAAGCAAAGCTATTAAAGAAGAAATGGAAACCAATTCCTTTATAAGGTATTAAGACTAGCTTTCAATCATTCCATTTAAGCCATTAAAAGAGAAAGAGAATCCAATTCCTTGAGCATTAAGACTAGCTTCCAATCAAAGAAAGAAAGCCATTAAAGAAGAAATGGAAACCAATTCCAAAAAGGGATTAAGACTAGCTTCAATCATTCCATTTAAGCCATTAAAAGAGAAAGAGAATCCAATTCCTTATGGAATCCAATTCCTTACATTAAGACTAGCTTTCCAAATCAAAGGAAGAAAGCCATTAATGAAGAAATGGAAACCAATTCTCTTCAGGATTAAGACTAGCTTTCAATCATTCCATTTAAGGCCATTAAAAGAGAAAGGGAATCCACTCCTTAAGCATTAAGACATAGCATTTCCAATCAAAGGAAGAAAGCCATTAAATAGCAAGAAATGGAAGATCTCAATTCCTAGCAGGTATTAAGACTAGCTTTCTAATCATTCCATTTAAGCCATTAAAAGAGAAATAGAATCCAATTCCTTACATTAAGACTAGCTTCCAATCAAAGGAAGCAAGCTATTAAAGAAGAAAAGGAAACTAATTCCTAAAGGATTAAGACTAGCTTTCAATCATTCCATTTAAGCCATGAAAAGAGAAAGAGAATCTAATTCCTTAAGCATTAAGACTAGCTTCCAATCAAAGGAAGAAAGCCATTAAAGAAGTAATGTGGAAACCAATTCAAAGGATTAAGACTAGCTTTCTATCATCTCCATTTAAGCCGCAAAAGAGAAGGGGAATCCAATTCCTTACATTACACTAGCTTCCAATCAAAGGAAGAAAGCCATTAAAGAACAAATGGAAACCACCTCCATATGTTCAAGTGGTACTGGTCAGTTTCAATGATGAAAGAGCTTTGTTTTTAGCAAGTTGATTCCCGTTTGGAGATCAAGATAACTAAGAGCTCATTCAAGTTACTGGATCAAATCAAGCTTAATTAAAGTATCCTTAGAGAGCAAAGCAATCAACTACAAGAGATATGTTTAGATTGATCGCTAGATCTTTTGATTTGTTTGGACTATTTAGATTTTAATTGAATTAGTTTATTCAAGACTTAAATCAAATTTGATCTAATCTAAAGATCAACTGATTACTTTGTTAGGGATAAATCTTAGAATTGAATCATATCCATTTAATTTTTAAATTTAGCTGCAAATTAGATATGTTAGATGGATTAGATAATTTCCAATTTTAGAATTATGTAGAAATAGGCAACCCCCAGCCACGCATAATAGAGAATTTTAATTTATTTTTTATCATGGCTCGATCATCAAATAAAATTGCAGAGGTTTTCCTCATTTTGTTCTGCTGTGTGATGCAGAATTTCTCTATCTCTTTTTCTCAAGTATTCACGTCTTCCAAGGACTTTGGGGTTTAGTAGATGGTCTTATTTTAAGATCTTGTTTTCATCGTGCAAAATTCTGGGTTTCGATCTATATCCATGGGGTTCCTTCATCACATTAAGACTAGCTTCCAACCAAAGCGAGATTGAAAGCCATTAAAGAAGAAATGGAACTAATTCCTTAAGGATTAAGACTAGCTTTCTAATCATTCCATTTAAGCCATTATAAGAGAAAGTGAATCCACCCTTAAGCATTACACTAGCTTCCAATCAAAGAAAAAGAGCCATTAAAGAAGAAATGGAATCCAACTCCTTACAGACTAAGACTAGCTTGAACTGTTCCATTTCAGCCAGAAAGAGAAAAGAGAATCCATCTCTTTAAGCATTAAGACTAGCTTCCAATCAAAGGAAGAAAGCTATTGGGAAGAAATGGAAACCAATTCCTTAAGGATTAAGATCAAGCTTTCTAATCATTCCATTTAAGCCATTAAAAGAGAAAGAGAATCCAAATCCTTAAGCATTAACACTAGCCTCCAATCAAAGGAAGAAAGCTATTAATGAAGAAATGAGATCCAATTTCTTAAGGATTAAGACTAGCTTTCAATCATTCCATTTAAGCCATTGATAAAGAGAAAGGGAATCCACCCCTACATTAAGACTAGCTTCAATCAAAGTAATAGCCACATAGCTGAATGAAACCACTTTCTTAAGGATTAAGACTAGCTTTCAATCATTCCGTTTCAAGCCATTAAAAGAGAAAGGGAATCCACCCTTAAGCATTAAGACTCAGCTTCCAATCAAAGGAAGAAAGCTGGATTAAAGAAGAAATGGAATCCACCCTTAAGGAGTAAGACAAGCTTTCAATCATTCCATTTTAAGCCAATAAAAGAGAAAGAGTAATCCTATTCCTTAAGCATTAAGACTAGCTTCTGAATCAAAGGAAGAAAGCTATTAAAGAAGAAATCCGAAACCACCCCTTAAGGATTAACACTAGATTTTCAAACAATCCATTTAAGCCATTAAGAAGAAGAAATGAGAATCCAATTCCTTAAGTATTAAGATCTAGCTTTCAACCAATGTAAGATTAATTAAAGAAGAAATGAGAATCCAATTCCTTAGCATTAAGACTAGCTTCCAATCAAAGGAAGAAAGCCATTACAAGAAGAAATGGAAACCAAATGCTTAAGGTATTAAGACTAGCTTTCAAACATTCCATTTAAGCCATTAAAAGATAATGGGTATCCACCTTCTTATGACATTAAGGCTAGCTTCCAATCAAAGGAAGAAAGCTATTAAAAAAGAAATGGACACTAAAAGCTTAAGGATTAAGACTAGCTTTTCAATCATTCCATTTAAGCCATTAAAAGCGAAAGAGAATCCAATTCCTTAAGCATTAAGACTAGCTTCCAATCAAAGGAAGAAAGCCATTAAAGAAGAAATGGAAACCAATTCCTTAAGGATTAAGACTAGCTTTCAATCATTGTATTTAAGCCATTAAAAGAGAAAGAGAATCCAATTCCTTAAGCATGACAAGACTTGCTTCCAATTAAAGGAATAGAGTTATTAGTTGAAGAAATGTAAACCAATTCCCATGATTAAGATCTAGCTTTCAATCATTCAATTTAAGCCATTAAAAGAGAAAGAGAATACAGTTCCTTAAGCTTTAAGACTAGCTTCCATTCATAGGAAGAAAGCCATTAAAGAAGATATGGAAACGAAATGCTAAAGGATTAAGACTAGCTTTCAATCATTCCATTTAAGCCATTAAAAGAGAAAGAGAATCCAATTCCTTGAGCATTAAGACTAGCTTCCAATCAACGGAAGAAAGCCATTAAAGAAGAAAAGGAAACCAATTCCTTAAGTAGATTTAGCACTAGCTTTCAATCATTCCGCTTAAGCCATTAAAAGAGAAAGAGAATCCACTTCCTTAAGCATTAAGACTGAGTATCCAATTAAAGAAAGAAAGCCATTAAAGAAGTAAAGGAAACCAATTCCTTAAGGATTAAGTCTAGCTTTCAATCATTCCATTTATTTATTAAAGAAAGAAAGGGAATCCAATTCCTTAAGCATTAAGATCTAGCTCTGAATCAAAGAAAGAAAGCCATTAAAGTTAAAGTAATGAAACCACCCTAAAGGATTAAGACTAGCTTTTAATCATTCCATTTAAGCCATTAAAAGAGAAAGAGAATCCACTTCCTTAAGCATCAAGACTAGCTTCCAATCAAAGGAAGAAGGCCATTTAAATAGCAATGGAAACCAATTCCTTAAGGATTAAGACTAGCTTTCAATCATTCCATTTAAGCCATTAAAAGAGAAAGAGAATCCAATTCCTTAAGCATTAAGACTAGCTTCCAATCAAAGGAAGAAAGCCATTAAAGAAGAAATGGAAACCAATTCCTTAAGGATTAAGACTAGCTTTCAATCATTCCATTTAAGCCATTAGAAGAGAAAGAGAATACAATTCCTTGAGCATTAAGACTAGCTTCCAATCAAAGGAAGAAAGCCATTAAAGAAGAAATGGAAACCAATTCCTTAAGGATTAAGACTAGCTTTCAATCATTCCATTTAAGCCATTAAAAGAGAAAGAGAATCCAATTCCTTAAGCATTAAGACTAGCTTCCAATCAAATGAAGAAAGCCCTTAAAGAAGAAATGGAAACCAATTCCTTAAGGATTAAGACTAGCTTTCAATCATTCCATTTAAGCCATTAAAAGAGAAAGAGAATCCAATTCCTTAAGCATTAAGACTAGCTTCCAATCAAAGGAAGAAAGCCATTAAAGAAGAAATGGAAACCAATTCCTAAGGATTAAGACTAGCTTTCAATCATTCCATTTAAGCCATTAAAAGAGAAAGAGAAGATTAAGACTAATCAAAGGAAAAGCCATTAAAGAAGAAA